>JANQAP020000074.1:2577114-2588541 GCA_026874005.2 Erythroxylum coriaceum
TTTTTTAATTAATTTTTATACATTAATTAGATAAATATTATTACATTATAAGTATTTATCGAATATTTTTCCTTTTGCTTCAGAAAGAATTTTATTGGGATTATGAATTTAACGCGATCATTTATAAAGTATGGGAGAGACGAGCATGTACACGTTATCGAGACTTTATTGCTACAATACACAAGGCCCATGTACGACCGCCTTATATTTCTGAACAAATATGAAGTCGTTGGCAGCAATATTGGACATCATCTAAGGCAATATCCATTTCAGAGCATAATTCTACCAATAGACATGGAGGACCAACGGGAGAGAGTCTTCCCATATATATGAGAGGATCTATTACACACCACGAGCATGCAGAGAGACTTGTAAGTATCTACACTTTACATTTATATTCTGATTTTTTTACTTTGCTATATTTCGATTGAATTTGATGTGTGAATTTTGGAATGAAAATATGTGTATTATAGAGAATGATAATGTTATAAATGTCTAGTGCCATATATGGTTGTGATGTTGACTTGTTTTCTTTGTTCAATAGGGATAAAATATCATAAAATAAAGGAAACTTTGCAAAATTTTTTATAAATTCTAGTTCACTTATAATATTTTACTCTTATGTAGGAAAAGTCTATGGGCATGAGGCCTACACCACGTCAGCTCTTTTTGCACACTCACACTAAGAAGCATGACAGTGTAATATTCATCAATAGCCATTATAGAGAACTAAATGTATGTGAAATTTATGGTTTAATATTAATACTTAATAATTATCACTTACTAATATAAACATTGCCTTCTGATAGGACCAAATATAAGAAAGCATTCAACAACAGTCTCAATAGTCTAAAGATGTTGATGAGACTCAAACCTATCTTTATGCAATGGGTGGTAGGGACCTTCATGGAAGGACATTCGGCTTAGATTCATTTGCGAATACATGTTATTCGCAATCTTCCACGTCTAATACAGCAGCATCTAGTAGGTGATCTACAACTAATGAAGTCCAAAAGCTTCAGAGCATAGTACAGACATTGATGGAGTACATAGCTTAACTTTGTAATGAGGTGGATGAGTTGAAGGGTAGTTAGCATCTCATCGCACCAATCAGAGTATCCGCCATCACCAAATCAATAATGTACCTATAGTCATTTCAATTGAATTACAAATACTTATTATGTACAATTTAATGTTTTTTTTATCAATTAAGATATTTTTAACTTTATATCATCAATCAACTTTTTGTTTAAACAAATTAAATGTATAATATTAAATTCATAACTGTTTAAATTATGCATCAACCATAACATTATCAAATAAAATTTATTGACGGTATATTTTTTTAAAAATTTTTTTGGTTGATTTACCGATGGAACCACCAATGTCCATTAGTAAAATCAATTCCATTTACTGATGAAAGACAACTAACTGTTAGTAATCATAGACGGAATAACCAATTCCGTCACCATATTTACTGACAGCAGAATAACTATCGATACACTCACCGACAGAACAAATGTAATCGTCGGTAACGTTTTAACAAACTTACCGATGGAAGCGAACAAATCGTCGATAAATATACTGACAGATTGATACTGTCCGTCGGTAATTTATCGACGGTCAATAAAAAACTGTCGATATTTTTACCAACAGAACATTACCGATGGACTTTCTGTTTTTTTGTCGGGAATTATTACCTATGGCCGTTTGTACGATGCCTTTGTCTGTCGATAAAGTCCGTCGCTAACCTGATTTACTAATAGAATGTTTATGTTTTCCATCGGTAATTTCCGTCGATTAACAACATTTTTCTTGTAGTGTTATATTGTAAATGTTTGCGTGGTTTAGAGCATGATTTCAATCTTAATTTTATGTTTTATGGGGTGTTTAATGTGTTTGTTAGTATTGGAAATTAGATAATTGAAGAATAAGGAAGATGGAAGCTGCATGAAGGGTGCACGATCATGCACGTGACTTCTATGTCATGATCGTGATAGAGAGTTTCTAGGTGCGGTTTTTTTAATCTATTTTAGGGTTTGGGGTATTTTTGGAACTGATCAAAGTGGGAAAACCTAGTTACACACTTAAGACCCTAACACACTATTTAAAAAAGTGAAACTCACTAAAAATGGTAACAGCTAACATAAAAAAGTTGATCAAACATGGGAGATCAAGAAGAACATTTAGGAATTCTAGCTTTCCAAATTAAGTCTTTAATCGAGTTTTTATTCTCTTCCTTTAGGTCTTTTATTATTCATTCATAAAGTTTTAAATTTCATATTAGGATTTATTCTAGATTTATTTTGTAACTTTGATTATTGTTGATTTCAATTCATATTAGATGCTTGTGATAATTGTTTAGACTTGACAATAAATCAAGAGAGTGAGTCAAAATTAATCAGAATTATATTGTAAAAAAGAATTTGCAGTTTAATAGACCCACAATTATCATGTTAATAATCATTCAAAGAGAGATCTTGTTTGAGAAATCAATTATTCAATAGATAGCTCTAGATATAATTGTAAATGTTAGGGAAAGTTTTATTAATCGAGAGGTTGCAAATCTAGAATTTCCAAATTCAATTAGGGTTAATTGATTAGATCTTGAGAGAGAGTAATCAATACCTTAGGAAATATAGGATTAAATAAATAATTGGATCAGCAATAGTTAGAGAAACAAAATAAGGAAAGAATAAGTCCCAAGTATTCAATCTTGACTAAAAGCCTAATTTAATTTGGCAGCTCATTTGTTATTTGAATTATTTGCTTTGTTTTATTATTTGTTTCAATTTCTATTATTTATTTTTATTCAAATCACATTTTGAATACCTTAGACAAAGTTAGGTTCAGATTGTTATCCTTGCATAATCCTCGTGGGACCGATAACCTTATATACTATAAGATATGATCCGTATACTTGTGGTGTAATGATGGTTTTATTAAATATAAAACTTGCTCATCATGTTGAAGTCCTGATTAATTATGTTGATAGTAACTGAACTTATATACCGATCAGTTCTAAATCATCTTTTTTAAGCTCTAACTTCTGACTCACTTCTACTCCATTGAATTTGTTAGTAATACTAGTTTCTAGTCCACGAAATTTCTTCTACCACTTTGACTATCTCTTTTTTTGCATCCAAACAACGTTGTTCTCTCTAGCAACCATAGTTGTATATTTGTGTGTATCTGTTCATCAACTTCTTTGAACTATTCTGTGGTGGGAAGTGAGGAGATTTTAAGAGAGACATTGAGAGGGAGACCGAGCTTTACGGAGGGAGATTTTACAAGAGTGACACCATGCTTCAGACAGGAAAATGAACAAAAACAACCATATAAAGTATTAGTTGTATGTAACTATAGTCTATAGCATTTCTAAAATGTTTCAACGTTACCTAATAATTTTAAAATTACACTCCTTTTATTAAATTTTTTTGTTTAATTTATTTTGAATATATTAGTTTCTCTTTAATTAGAAATAAAATAGTTAATACTCTCTTCCTAATAATACCTTTAAATTTTAAACTTTTGTCGTAAGATATAACTACTTATAAACTTTGAACCTTATCTCTCATATAAAGATACAATTGTTTTATACTCATCTTATGATTATACTATACCCTAAAATGATTGAACATTACTTATCCCTTTTCTTTAGGCATACAAGATTAAGTTTTAATTATTTTAAAAATAAGTTACTTAACAAAAGTTAAATCCATTTTTATTCATAATAGTTAAAGTCTAATTACACTTCTCAAATGACTTCCTAAAAAAAGATACTATAAGATAAATTATCATAATCAAGCTCAAATAAATTTTTTTGTATATTTAGTATTTTTAATTTTTATTAACTTGACTATTAGATTATTTTTATTACAAACACCATCAACCTATAAATAGTTTTTTTTGTATAATGGAAAATCGGAGAAAGAATAATAGACAATTATAAAAACAATTCAAACATCAATGTTACCAAAACAACTCCTTTAAATGAATGAATAACTTTAGGATTAAATCCCTAAAATTTTAAACTTGCATTGATAAATCTAGCAATTCCTATAGGAGAGGTAATTGACTCATGAGAAGCCACAAGTTTATACACAATGACCATCGTCGAAGGAGGCCTATCCACACAAATACGACTAAAACAATGCATATCGAGACAAAGTTTATTAGTTAACTCCATTAATACTTGATATCATTGTAAAGTTATTACCAGCCATGTTTAGGATGTTAACCCTAGTTACTTACAATGACATTTAAAACACTTTCAACTATATACACTGATATAAGGAACTTAAAGACTAATGTTATCCCCTTATCACATGAAAGCATTTCACAGCTAGCTAGAAATAGGCTTTAGGTTGAAGGTTAGCTAGATCACACTCGTAATCATAACATACGAAAGTGCAATGTAACTTTGTAAGTTAAATCAAGCATAGTGTGAGTTTTGTTAGAGTTTTGGACCCTATACGAATGAACTTGGCTAAGGTTTGGAATAAGTACTTAGTGTATGCTCAAATGAAGGGACCATGGCTAATGGACTTGACAAAGGTAAGCATTAGATCGGACCAGTCTGCGATGAAAGGCTTTATGCTTAAATGACTCATCATTGTCAAATAGAGATCGTAGGGAGATCTTGATGATGTGTGGAATAAGATCACAGTAGATAGACATCAGCTCTAAAAGATAAAGACCATGGCAGGATCATTTGAAGATAATGGTGATCTTTGTGGATGTGGGTATAATTCCTTGATAAATATAGTCTCTTATCTTGTAAGTTATGAGATAGATAAGTCCTATAAGATAAAGTTTTATTTAAATGGGGATATCATCTTATTAGATAATGTGATATAATCTTATTAGGATAAGATGTGATCTAGTTAGTTAAGTTTAATTAGGAATTTTGACTTAGTTATTAAGCCAATGCCTTTAAATTTCTCATTTCATCCTTGTTCCTCACAACATCAAATTAAGAGAGCATTCCTTTGTATACTTTGACGGAAGTAATAAAGGTTAGCATTTGATTTATCTCTTTCATGCTCCTATTATTGTCTTTGTTAGTTTAGTGCTTTCTCAATAATCTTCAAAAGTGTGAGAGTCAAACACTTAAAAGTTGTCAGGCGTTTCGAAAATAAGTTAGATTGTCATTGATCATATGGGAAGGCTGAATATTAACGAACCTAAGTGAGACTACCATGCAAAGGAGTAGGCCTAAGTTGTGGTATAAGTTTGGTAATTAGAAAACCTTTGTAACAACTAGTTTTAGAGCAATACTTCGATATGGTAGGAGGCAAAAATTTTATAGAGCGTGTCAATAGAGTGGAGGCACTTTTAGGGTCAATTCCGAAAGGGGAGGAAGAAGTCATATCTTACAATACTCAGTTTGAGATTTTGGAGGAACAAAACCAACAATTGCAACATCAAATAGAAAATTTATTGAGGGCACTAGAGGAGACTAGGTTCGAGTTAATAATCTTAAGACATATTATTGCAACACAGGATGCTGGGAGTGTTGAGAGCACCAAAGTGAAGGCGTATGAGCCCAAGGTTTTCAAGGGTGTGTGAAATATGAAGGAGCTCTAAAACTTTCGATAAGATATGGAGTATTACTTTACAACTTTTAATATACCTGATGCTGAAAAAAATCAATGTGAAAGCTATGTACTTGGATGGAGATGCCAAGCTTTGGTGGAGAATGTGGAACTTTGTTGAAATTAGAGCGAGTAGAGCTCCAATGAAATGTGGGAGAAGATGGAGAAGGAGTTAAAAGATTAATTCCTTCTGATGAATACTTCTTGGCTCGTAAAGGATGCCTTGAAGAAGCCAAAACAAGATGGAGCAGTAAGAGAGTATGTTAAGAAGTCTAGCTCTCTAATGCTGGATATTAATAATATGTCAAATAAGGACAAATTATTTAATTTTTTGTCCAGGTTATAACCATGGGTACGAATGGAGTTATGGAGGCAAAATGTGAAGGATGTGGTCAATACAATCAGGACTGCTGATGTCTTGGTAGATTTTTAGAGACAAAGGAAACCAATGTAGGCTCCTCAAATTCTTCCAAGGACAAAGACCTAGCCTAATAGGAGAAGAGTGAGGGGAAAAAGAAAAAAGACTACAAGAAAGGAGATTTCAAGGGTAAATCCAAGCAAAACAGTGGCTTCAAGAGTAGGGAGACATCCTTTAAGAAGGGCAAACTTACTTGTTATTTATACAGTGGTCCACATTTTTACAGAGAATATACGAGGAAGGACAAGCTAAACACCTTGATTAATAAAGAAGAGGAAGAAGATTCGGAATGAATCTGATCATCTTATTGAATACGATTAAAGGTGAATCCAATCCTTTTAACAAACTAATGTATGTGGGAATACAAGTCAATGGGAAGGAGGTAACTGTAATGCTAGATACTAGTACGACACACTCCTTTATGGTAGAAAAGATTGTGCATAAGTTGGGGCTTAAGGTGTCAAATAACCATACAAGTAAGGCTCAAAAGATGGTTAGAGCTACTCATAATATCCAGTAAGCATAGGGAGTTAGCATGCTAAGTTTAACTATATGGTCATACCACTTGAAGGTTTTGAATTAATACTAGGGATTGATTTCTTAAAGGTAGAAATTTTGGAAGGTATGATTATTATGCATGAACAAAATTCCTTCTATATCAACTGTTGTAGATCCAGTGGTGAAATGAAGGATGATATAATGATAGTAACACATGTGGTAACCATGGGCATCTAGAAAGGGTTGAAGAAAGGTATGGAGGCCTATTTCACTGCCATGTGGGAGATTAATGAGGACTACATGGTGGAAATCTCTGATGCAGTTGCAATTTTATTCAGACAGTTTTAGGATGTGATTCTGAAAGAGTTGCCTAAGACTCTTCCCCTTATTGAGAGATTGATCACATGATCGAGTTAGTTTCTAGGGCCATCTCACCTGCATATGCCCCATATAGAATGTCCCCATTAGAGTTGAGGCATCTTCAATAATAACTTCGTGAATTGTTGAAGGCAAAGTTTGTTTACCATTCCAAATCCCTATACGGTGCCTTGCTGCTATTCCAAAACAAGTTGGATATGCTTGAACTATCGAGCCTTGAATAAGGTAACAATAATAAAAAATTTCCATTAGTTCAAGATTTGATGGATAGATTATCGAGGGTTGTGGTTTTCATGAAACTTGATCTTTAGAATGGGTATTGGCAAGTGCAGATAGTCAAGGCCAAAGCAAAAAATCAACATGCATGACTCAGTATGGATCATACAAATTCTTAGTCATGTTGTTTGGATTGACTAATTTCCTTGTAACATTTTGCAACCTGATGAACGACGTGTTGTATGACTTCCTTGATGAGTTCATTATAATGTATCTCGACGACATCATGGTGTACAACACTAATATGGAAAAACATATATAGCACTTAAGGAAAGTGTTCAAGCAAATGAGGCTATACAAGCTCTACATAAAGATGGAGAAGTGTGAGTGATATGTGTTTAATTGTTGATACATTTAATCATTTACACTTAGCGATTATTGACATGAAATTGCTTAAGATACTCACTTTAATTCATATATGATTTTAGGTACAATTTGGAAGCAAAGAAATTAAAGTGAGTTGAAACATTATATTTGAGTCGTTTTCTGACCATTAATTTTTGCTTGTCTTCATAGAGCAAGAATGATAAATATTGGAGCAAGTAATTAATGCCAAGAAAAATAGGACAAATGTTAAAAATACAAAGAAGATTAAAGATGAAGTATGAAGCAGTCTATGAGCTAAACGATAGGGTGAATTAAATGCAAGTAGCATGCGTTTCATGCAAGCAAAACGACGTGGAAGAGGAGCAGAAGCATGAATAAAATGACACAAAATCCAAGTGAGGAAAAACAGCCAAAATGCACAGCACCATATGGACTAAAACACGATGTAGAAATAAGGAGCAGGAAACGGTGACGCATAGAAAAGAGAGAAGGAGTAGAAAACGCTAGCGTTTAATAGAAGTGAGGAAGCTATAGTAGTGGTGGACTAAGAATGAAGAGTTTAATTGTCCCATCAAAAAGAACAGTGGAAGGGCGACAGAGTAGAGAGAAATGGAAGAAACAAACGAAGAGAGAGGGTTGGTGGCAACAAAGGAGTGGTGTGGAAGAGTGAATAGTATCTTGGGACATTGATCTTTATTTGTCCCATCGGTGAATAGTGAGTGAAATAGAAGAGAGCAGAAGTTTGTGCGAGAGAGGGAGAGCATTTAGGGGTTTTTGGTTAGGGTATTTGTAAGGGTTGAAGCTTTTTTTAGGAGATCCATGGATGGCTAAACGTCCTGATACCAATTTGGAGGCGACATCGATGTCGACAATCTGAGTTAAGCATTTTTTTATTGTTTTGTTATTTCTTTCTGTCATTAGGAATTGATTATGTTATCTTGTGTTTATTGGATTGGGTATTGAATGATGATGATTTTGATGCTCTATTGAATTGTTTTTCATGAAAACCCATTGCTAGAATCGAATGCAATAGCAATCGTTGTATTCTCGATTCATGTGTAGCGACTAATGGTTTCGAATCATTAGAGATAATATAATATAGGTTAAATAATCCGAGCTTAGGTGATTATCGCCTAGATTGGTCTATTTTTCTGATTTATAATGTGGTTGTCCGGATAAACTTAGAGAGCTTATTCTAGGTTTCCTGATAGCTAGGGTTAATTAATGAGCACTTTGTAATTAACTAGGATCTAAGGAAAAATCAGGATTAATAGATCTTATTGTTAATCTACGATTGATAATTGTTAAGAGGGATAAAAAATAAATCAATGAATTATGCTTAATTAGGGTTTAGGCCGAGATTGAACCAAAGAACCGAATCCCTACTGAATTCCCCAATTTTGTCAATTTTTTGTATGTTTTCTTTAATTTGTTTGTATTACTCTAGTTTCATTTTATTTTCTTATTTCAAAACCCAAAACCCCTTAAACCTAAACATCAATTAATTTTATTCAACAACTTTACACACACTCTCAGTGGGATCGACCTAGACTCACTACTATTACAGTAGTAGTCTAAATATTTTATTTTGACTAGCGTTACGATGCACAGGTTAATTTTGAGGTTGTTGTCAGGGTGTGTGGTGTTTAGTTTTTGTTTGTGATTTTAATTGGTGTTTTGTATAAATTTATTAGTAATTGATTTCTTTTCAGTTATTTCGTGATCTTTTCATTTTTTTGTTTCGTGTTTATGAATTAAAAAAATTTAATATAGATGGAAGTAATTTTTTCTTTAATTCATATTCTCAATCTTATAATAATGTTTGGACTGATCAACCTAACTTTTGTTATGGATGGGATAATCAGTCGAATTACTTCCATAATAATTTACAGGAAGTACAACAATTCCCATACACAACAGAAGCTTCCTATCAAGACTCAGGTATATCCTTGGAAGAATTAGTTAATGTGTATGTTGCTATCACTTTGCAATTCTAGTAGGAAACAAGTTATAGAATCCAGAATTTGACAAGCTAGGCAGATCAATTGATGGAAGCTATTAACCACCTAGCATCACAAAGGAAAGAGACACAACCATATCAACCTGAGGAATACCCAATGGATATTAGCACTGAAAGCTTGCAGAGTGAAGAGGAGCTTGAGAATTTTGAGGTCAATCCTTAAGGAATTGTTTGTGTCGAAGAAGCTGAGGAGGAGCTCGAAACAGAAAAGAAGCATCTTTTAGCTCGAAGGTAAGTACTGAGTTCCATTTTATTGTTGATAATGACTCTTCACCTCTACATAGCAGATTGGAGGAATTAAATGAGGAAGAAAAAGGCGAAGAGACATTTGAGATCTTTCTAAAGTGTATGAACTCAGCTGAGATTGAGAATCTGAGGATAGGAAAGATGTTGAACAGGGATGATGATCAACTAAGGCCCTATCTGGAACAACCTCGTGTGGAAGTGACATTAACTGTAATACCTGAAGATTACAATTTTGTCATGTGAGGGGAAGAAGGAGTCGAGCCAGCAACCTTAAACTACGGCACTTCTTGGGAGGCAACCCAAGGGAAGTAAATTTCTTTTCTTTACATTTTCGCATTTATTTTTTTATGCATGTGTGTTTCTTTGTTGGTTTATTTTTGCTTTTTTTTAAGTTTTCAATCAAAATGAGAGAAAGAATAAAACAAACAAAGAAACATTTGCTCGTTTTCTATTACTTCTAGGATTATTTAATCATGATTAGAGTGTGAATTGACTAGAGAATTTCATGGCAACTTTGGCATGTACTTTTGATCTTATGATTAGTTGATGTGCATTATCTTTAAAAGAGTAGTGACTAATGGTAGGCAAAGCCGGTGAGATTTTGAGGCTTATTAGACTAAAACATCCATATCAGTCTCGTTCTATTTTGATAATGTGTGACCTTCATGACATGTACATCTTTATTGTGCTTTGAATTTCTATTCGAGACCACAGTTTTATCACATACATTAATATGGAAATGATTAGGCATTTTTTGTTTTCCAAACTACATTAGTCAAATAGCCTACCCATTATATGATTTTCGCTTGATAAACCCCTTTGATCTTTGTACTTTTTCTTTGTGTACTAACCACATTACATGCTTTATACTTACCCAAATGTCCTACCCAAGTCATAAGCTAGTGGAGCATTTGTGATTGTTGAGTTTGTGGATGTACAAATTTCTAAATGTGGGGTATATATGTGTGAGGATTTGTTATGATGTTGGGATGTTTTGTAAATGAAATTCCCATGTTAATGTAGTTTCTTTTAATATTTTTATTAAAAAAAAGAAAAAAAGAAAGGAAAGGAAAAGAAAGAAAGAAAAGAGAAAAGCACAAGAAAAGAAAAAAAGAGAAAAAGAAAAAGAATGAAAAAAATATGTTTAAATAAATGTATCTAGGAGCAAGTGCATATATGTTGAAAAGTTGTTTATATTAATGCATTCTCCTAAAGTTGTGATGAATAGGTTAATTGAGTATATTGGATATGAGGTAGATGTTATCTTTGAAGGTTCACTTATTATGGTTTCAATGTATTATTGGCATCAATTGTATGAGTGATTCCTTCGGATTGGTGTATGCTTCATGTGGTTGGTATATAGGTTGAATGGGGTTGTGAAACATAAATGTTGCATTTGTCATAGTTGATAGTACCCAGTTTTTGATGAGTGTTGCTTTGTTTCACTAGCTTTGATGACTTTCATACTACTTAACCCAAATACATCTCATCTTACCTTTGCCCATATTGTAACCTTGAAAAGTCCTTTGATTCATGTTTTTGCATGTGAACATTAATGGTGAAGAAATGAAATGATATGCAAAGTTATGTATTGTCATGATCATGAATGGTGTTGAGTGTACCTATAGATATATTTTACTTAAACACATTTTTTGAGTCTACCATTA
>JANQAP020000074.1:2590808-2601456 GCA_026874005.2 Erythroxylum coriaceum
ACAATACTGAGTAAGGTTGGATGCCGCGGTATGTCCCGCAAACACACGCCGCCGACCTAAGGGCGGGGTGTGGGGTCTAACAAAGAGAGCTCCACCGGTTGTGAGAAAACAATTCGAAGATCAAGTGGAGAAGATCTTGGATCATCAGACAATAGGGAAACATAAACAAAATTAGAGCAGCAAATTCTTAATCTAATGGAAGGGAAAGCCAATCATAGAAGCTATGTGAGAGAAAAATACTACCTTGTGGCAACTCAAGGATCAGGTGAACATCTACCTTCAGACTAGGTCGACGAGAGCATCGAATTCATCTGGTGGGGGTGGTTTGTTAGCTCCTTAGCACTTAAAAGCATTTCACAACTATCTGAAAATGAGCCTTGGGTTGAAGGCTAATTGAATCACACATATGACAGTGGAATGGGAAAGCCTGAGATAACTTAGCAAGTTAAATCAAGCATGGTGCGACTTTTATTAGAGTTTCAGATCCTCTACGAACCAACTTGACTAAGGTTAAGTTCTTAATGGACTAAGGACTTATATATGCCCAAATGAACAAACCATGGTTAATAGACTTGACATGGTTAAGCATTGGACCGGACCAATGTGCTATGAAAGGTTTTGGGCTTAGATGACTTACCATAATGGGATAGAGAATGTAGGGAGATATGTGACAGATATGATCACAAGGATAGACATTAGCTCTAAAAGATAAAGACTGCAAGATGATCATTTGAAGATATTGAAAATCTTCGTGGATATGGATGTATCATTCATAGATAAATATAATCTCATATCTTGTTAATTGTACAACAACAACAATAACAATCCAGTTGACACATGAGGTCTAGAGAAATCTGATAGTATGTAGCCTTATCCCTAACTAGTAGAGAGACTGTTTTCAAATTATCTTGATAGGTGTAGTGTAGATAAATCTTATTAGATAGAATCCTATTTAGATGAGGATGTCATCTTATTGGATAATGTGATGTCATCTGATTAGGATAAGATGTGATCTAACTAATTGAGTTCAATTAGGATTATGACTTATCTATCAAGCTAGAGGTGCCTATAAATAGCTCATTTAAGTCTTGCTATTCACATCAGATTGAGAGAGCATTCCTTTGTATGCTTTGAGCGAAATAATAAAGGTTAGAATTTGTTATATCTCTTTCATGCTCTTATTGTTGTCTTTGCTAGTTTAGTGCTTTCTCAATAATCTTCAAAAGTGCGAGTGCGAAACACTCGAGGGTCGTGAGGCATTTGAAATAAGTTAGTTTGTCAACAATCACGTGAAAAAGCTGAATTTTACTTAAACGAACCTAAGTGATATTGATGTGCAAAGGAGTAAGCGCAAGTTGTGGGATAAGTTTGGTGCTTAGAAAACCTTTATAACAACCATAAATAGGCTAAGGAGCTCAACAAACAACTAAAAAATGACCTATATGAATATAAGGAAGGCTCATTGTCGGCCCACAAAAAAAATAACATAATTAAAACAAAATAAGAGACTAAAAATAAAATAGTCGAAAGCACCAAGATATAATTCTATAATAGCCTAATACTGTGTAAGCAAATGGATTTTGATGATCCGTTCCACTTTTAATCTCCTTGATATATAAAGATGAAAGAATATTTTAGAAGTAATAACGTGTGTTATTAAAAGTAAATTAATTAGACAATTTGACGGCTTCGTTGAATTCCTATAGCAAATCTAGGTCCACCGGGTTAAATTCGTATGTATGGCAATAAACAGACCAAACTGCATGCGTACTTTGAGTTTCAATCCCATAATTGTATGTTGGTGTCATTTGTCTGGCATATCCGTTCAAAGTCAAAACCCTGAAGTTGAACCGATAATGCCGTACCCATGTGGCAAGAATGTAGAAGCACTGTCTATGAAGTATGAACCGTCCAACCGATAGTGAAAACTTCCCCCTTATCATGTGACATGTCCCATCTCCGCTATGGGGACTCAAGTCAAGACACTAGAGCCAGAAGTTAGCATCGATATCCTCCAATCGGTCAACAACTAAGCTATGTCTTTTACACTGAAAAAAAAAACTCATGATGAAGAAAATAAATCATAATCTTGTTCTATCTCCAACTTATCCACTAAAAGCTTAATCTGAAGAGTTTGGGTTTGTACTAATCTTTATACAAAAAGAAGAACTCCCAATGTTCATCAGTTGTAAATGTATGAAATTAAATATATATCGTAAAGAACTCCCAATGTTCATCAGTTGTAAATGTATGAAATTAAATATATATCGTAAATTATTTGTTACAGAATCCAAAAGTTTCAACACTTAGAAACTATTATAAAGTCCTAACCACTTGTACCACTCCAAAGGGCTTAAACCTTTTGATTTCGACCAATATGGCAAAATATGAATGGAAGTTTGCGTAGCTAATCCTTTCAGTTCAAACTAATTAGTGGGTTTCCTAAGTTGCACAAGGCGACAACTGCTATAGGCCCTGTTTTCTTCAAAAAATGAATAGGAACAAATGCATATCCACCATTTTGGAAGCTCGTCCGCGGCATGTGACGTGTCCCCCCAATGTTTATGCGAGGCGGTTTGGAGGCCTTAAAGTGGTGCGTGCGTCCTACGACCGAAACACCCCAGAGGACAGTTCGCAGTCGACCATTGTATGTTACGACTTTCTTTAATGTATGGGACGCCCCACATATTCCCAAACAAATTTGCAAATGCCATGGACCATGTCACCTTAGCAGCTTAGCTCTAGTCTTGGTCCTTGTATAAACTTCTAGCCTCTAAATTTCCACTAGAACTGGCAGTCTATGCAGAGTTCTGAAGTAAGTTCTTAATCTTGTGCAAGTAGAAACTACTGAAGCTCTATGTAATTCAACTTCATCGATAAGTTAATCAAATTGGAAAAGAAAAATATTCTGGATTTGATTCAGTCTATTCCCATATTAATACTTCAGAAAAGATTCAAGTAATTATTTGACAAAAGACCCCGACGCCACCAACGATTCAAGTATCAATCCTTGGAAAGGAGTGGTTTCTTAACCTCATCTTAATCCAATTCCAAGTTTCTACTCGTTGGATTACGCCAAATGATCACATACCGAAGGCGATATTAAATGCGCCGATTCTTCAATAACTAGTGATATGAAGAATTCTGATAAGATAGAAAGACAAAAGGAGACTGATGTAGCTCGTTGTAGTCACTAGTTGGAACATGAAAATCCAGTTATTTAACAAATTGAAAGCTCCAATTTGGTTAGACACACATCTGGCAGCACATGCTATGTTTTCCAGAATTTTTGAAATTTAGAATAATCTGTTGTGGCTGCGGTGATATTATGTGGTGCAAACAATAATGCAGACATATGATACAGTTAATGAAATGCGGTTATAGTCCATGTCTCTAAAGGATAGCTAACAACACCGGATCAGACATGTGATTATTAACACTTTTATTGTTGTAGGGCCCTGATGCCAAAAAGCAATCACTCCTGCAATTTTCAACTCACAAATTGTTACTTCCTCCCCTACTATTTAGGATTTGGCAACGTTGACGGGTCTCCCAATTAGCATGCATCTCCCCTGACCATCTTCCAGCTTATTTGTCTCTATTTCAGTTCAGAACACAAACTGGTTGGCTATTATTAAATGTCACTGTTTGTACTTCCAACCGCTAACATGCCCCCGGCTAGAACAGTACAGGGAAAAAAATTTCACCAATTATAGTTCATTAGGAGATTCAGGATATTCAATGTATTGAATGTGTATCAAAATTAGAGAAGAGGCTAGTACCTGGTACCACAGTTTCATTCAGGCCACGTAATAAAAGAAAACATTGTTAGCGTTTAACTTTACATATCCATTTTAATCCAATCTAATTATTGAAGTATTGAGATCCCTTTAGTTTCTGATATCTGACCGTTCAGAATTCCATATAGGCTAACATTTCTGCAGAAATTACAGAGTTCTTCCCAGACTATGACAAAATTTCTTTTCGAACCCGTTTCTCCAATCAAATCAGCGTAGGCATTTCATCTTCTAAAATTTTGAACCTGAGTTGGACCAAATTTACTGTTGTCATATCTACTTCATTAAAAGGTCAACAATGCATGTATTATGTACTATAATGTATGATCTAGTCAGAGGCCGAGACACGGGAAAGGTCACCTCTTTTTCTCTGGCTGTGTTCTCCCCTTTCTCTAAAGAACCTATGTTCATACAAGGAAGACACTTGCCGTCGACAAGGTAGTACAGCTGCTACTATTTTTTCAATCTAGTGGCTATGTTTTTCTTGGTAAAAGCCTGCTTGCCTCTTTATTAACCATGGCAGACTTTAAATAGGCTTAAGGATAAATTAACAACCCTAATTAGGACTCTTAATTAGGTATAAAATCTAAAAATAAAATCTCAACATAAATAAGAAACATAATATGTAAAAAACCCTAAAATACGAAAGAAAGTCAAATAAAACAAAATAAAAACAAACTTGTTAACGGCTGTTCTATCAGCCACTTTTCTTGCATCGCAACTAAACTTTTCTCACAAAGGCATCCGCAACATTATTAACATTACTCCCCTCCCTGACTCTGAGCTTGTCCTCAAGCTCAAACTCCAAATAAACCTCCTAAAGAGCAGTGAAATCTTCTCAGGTAGCATTTTTATTTGAACTGTCCACCCAATGCACCAACACCTCCTGCTGCTTCTGTTAATCATGACTAGAAAATAGAGTAGGGAACAGGCCCAATTGGCCATCACAGAGGCCTGGTAGTGTAGCCACTAAACTTGGAGTATCGCCCTTAAATGTCTTTAACAAGGACATATGAAAAATATCATAGACATGACTTCCCTCAGATAGCTCCAAATTTTAAGCAACTGTACCACTTCTCTGTAGTACTTTATAAGGACCAAAATATTTTGAAGACAACTTGTGAGGTCCTCTCTTCCTTACCAAAAGTTGTCGATAAGGGTGAAGCTTTAACCAAACTCAATCGCCCTCTTCAAAGGATATATCCCAATGACTAGCATCATATGTAAGTTTCATTTGTTACTGGGCTTACAGTTTTTAGTTTATACCCTTGCAGTCAATTATTTAGATGCAATTTGATGTATGACATTATTATTTAATTAATAAAACACATTCTTTATCTTTGTGTATTTAGTTAATTACATTTGATGTTTTAATACTGAAGATAAAATTCCTAGAATAATTACTATATAATTGAAATTGTGATGACATCATAATAATGAGATTCAATTTATATTTATGTATTATTCCTAAATGTTCCTAGTTGCAATTTCATTAAGATGGGATATTGTTGAAACGGTAAAGATAGCACATATTATGTTTCTTTCTTACGAAGAAAGTAATTGATCTCATAAATTAAAGCATAGAGATAAACTAATGTCTGAGTGATTATTAAAGAATAAGTCACTGAACTGACCCAACTATGAGAATCTCAAATGGAATATTACTTATATGTCTATGGATTTGCTCATAATGATGGTTGTATAATTGATCCTTAGACTTGAGATTACTAAGATCTCTCGTGTGAAAATTACTATATTTTGATGTTACTTAAGAACTATCTTAGGATAAGTCAGTCGGTAGCACTTAGACGCAGTATGGATTATTATATAGAGATAGTTGAGTAAGTTAATAAAGAATTCATCATTCTAAAGTAATTAAAAAGAACATTCTATTGTTCTTGATTAGTAGTAATTTATAGAATTCTCTTGCCGGAGTGAATCAACATTTGAAAAAGGTGTTTTCAAATTTCAATTATAAATCAATTATTAATTAGCAAAAACAAACATGATTGGACTAAAAGAGTAGACACTATATCCATACTCTTTTCAATTGGAATATTGGATGACGAAATAATTAAATTATACATCATAACCATGCATGGACAGGTTAAGTCAAACCACTTTGACATTCTTAATATTTGAGTGATCATGACATGTTGCTAGACATCAATCTTGATCTATGATTATAAATTGTTTAATTTTAATTTATCTGATTTTAATTATGAATTAGAATTATAATTTATAGTCAATGACAATATATTAAGAACTTAATAGGTCATACATCAAAGAGCAATTTGTGAAAGAAAAATCAATTTAATTAAGTTGGACTTAATTATAAAGTTTGAGAAACTTTGAGGGATCAAATCTGAGATATTTGATTTTATTAAAGTTAAATTAATTAGATTTAGATTTAGATTTAGATTTCAATTCTGATTTTGATTTTGATTTTGATTTGAATTATAATTAAACAATTTAATTTTAATAAAGTTAAAAATTCTAATGATTTTTCTATTAATAGGAAGAAAGTTTAAAAGCTAGCATTTTTCTTTTCTTCCTCTCAAAACCATCTTGAGAAATTGCTTTATGGATACTATTAGAGACTGGATGATTGAACAGCTCATGGTTGACACAATGAATAATTTGTCAAAAGATTTCAACAAGAAATGGGAATCAGGTATGATTCATA
Source organism: Erythroxylum coriaceum (assembly GCA_026874005.2). NCBI lineage: Eukaryota > Viridiplantae > Streptophyta > Magnoliopsida > Malpighiales > Erythroxylaceae > Erythroxylum > Erythroxylum coriaceum. The sequence continues at coordinate 2,597,292 of JANQAP020000074.1, forward strand.
CTTTACAATTCATGTTTTTATTCAAGTTATGCAATTATTGAGATTCAATCAGAAACCATAAAAAAATTTGTTTTTTTACTACGCCTGTGATTCGATCACGGTTGGTCCCCAATAAGTGGTATCAGAGCCTTCATTAATTGTTCAACTTGGATATGATGCTTGATTGTTATTGATTTTGATAAAAATTACGATTTTGAGATTTTGATTATGTTAATGCCACCGTTTTGTATTTTTTGTGATTATTTTTGACTGCTTCTGAAAATTGTTTCCAAGACTATTCATGTTTTTACGTGTGCATATGGTTGCGATTATATTGTCTATTATGCGACTGTTTTTTAACTGTACTCCTGACTATTTTCTTTTTACCGCTTCTGGAAATTGTTTTCATATTGCTCCTTGCGTTTTAAGTTATAAAAATGAAAACCATGAAAGCATGTATAACGCATCTTCTGCCTATGCATTTTTGCATCTGGAAATTGTTTTCCTCTATGCATGTTTACTACCTGTGTAGTTGTGTTCTAGAATTGACGAATTAGGCTTCCATATTAATATTTATTTTCTAAAACTTAACTTGTTCTTGAATATGATTATCTGAAAAATCCTTGCTTTGGTTTTGCTTTTGATTCCTTGTTTCTGCTTGTGTATGTTGAGATTTACTGTTTGTGTTTCAAAATCATATGGCATTAGGCGACAAGGGCGTCGCTGGCAACCCAATGGGTCGCTTGCAATGTCACTAACTGGTGACCCAATAGGTCTTTTATGATGCCACTAGTTGGCATCGTTAGTGACGATGCCAACCGTCACTCGACATCACTAGATGACATGGTTAGAGACGATGCAAGGTGTCGCTCGCGAAGCGATAGGTGATGCCATGGATGGCATTGCTTGTGCAGCCCATCGAAGCACGGTGGATTCCACTAGATGAGAGATCAAACGGCATGAAGCAAGCGGCGACAGATGGGAGGACACCCGATGGTTAAAAAGCAAATATTTTGAGAGTTTTGATCGTTATTCGAAGAGTTGGAAGCTTTAGAGCAAAAAAGAGGGAGCATTGGAGAAGCCTAAATGAAGAGTCACAGACGTTATCAATGAATGTCTGCGAGAACGATGGGTACGTGTCAGACATGCGCCACCGTTCTCTAGAGCATGTCTAAGCAGACATTAATGGCATGTGCCTGCACAATAGACAGCCTCTCCCACTTGATTTATTTGTTTTTAATGATTTTAAACCTTATTTTCATTAAATTAATTTAATGGAGATTAAAATTAGTTTATATTCCTAATAAAATTGAAAAAGTGCTTTTCAATTTTTTTAAAATTTGTTTTCAAGGGGTAATGTTACATTAGGCATACTTTTTTGTAATTTAGTTTAATTTTTCAAGAGTTGAATTATTAAATTAAAAAAATTTATTTAAGTTTTGGGTTAATTGTGAATCGAGAGATCACAATTCCATAATTTAAATTAGAGATTATCAATTAGGGTTAAGGATTATAACTCGAGAAAGAGTAATCTATCATAGGACTGTCTAGACCCATTAATTCGATAATTGCATAATCAGTTAGATTTTCGTTAATTTCGGATTAAAAATCCCCTTTCTCTCACTTGGTAATTTCTAGGTTGATTTTTGGATTGGGTTGTGTGATTTATTACTTGTTTAGATTTCTGCAATTTAATTCTTGAAATTAAATGTTTGATTGATTTATTTTCTGCATTAGTTTATTTATTTTAAATTATTGTAGTTAGTACAACCTTAGATTTTAGGGCTAGACTTCCCTCCTCGTGGGATCGATACCTTAGGTACTACACGAATGACCCGTGTGCTTGCGGAAATTACCAAGGTTATAAATATTAAAACTTAGCGTATGTAACCTTGCGATCAACCAACCTTTGAGCCATATCTTCTATCCAAAAGCAGTGCTAGATCTCTTTTAAGCTGTCTTAGAAGCTAAGTCGTCACTCTCGAACCTAAAATGTCAATGTTACAATTTTGGGTAAATTTTGCGAACTCCGTAAGTTAACCATCCTCGATGGTTCACTCATGTCATATAACACAACAACACATATATTCACATTCTTCACAATTATTAGCATGTAGCATCACAAAGCACTTTGTTCGTGAATTTTCACATTTTTCATTCAACTTAATTTAACAATATATTGCAATCATTCAAATCATACCTATCATGTGTGTATGCAATGTTCATGAGACTAACATTCGCTTATTAAGTTGATGTGACCAACTGCCTTTTTTACTGTCCCGTATCTGTTGTGAATAATGGGCTCATTAATACTGTCCATTATCCGTTGGGGATACAAGACTCATTTTACATAGTGAGCCAGAGACTCTTACCACATTCTAAGCTTTAAGCTCTTTTTCGCTGGCGAATCTGGTCACAACTACCTTTATGTTTTCATGCATTCATGAAGTGAAATGCATTACACATATTCAATCATTATGCTTAATTAATCACATTCACATTCTCTTTCTCATTCACATTCACATTTGTCATCGGACCTTGGTCCAGCATTTAACATTTCAATTGAGAACACTTATTACGTCAAATTCACATTCAATGAGCACTTCCAATGTGTTACTCATGCTTCAAATGCCTCAGATATTCAATGTCTAGAATCAGTACATACACATCACATAATAATTCAATACATAATTTAACAAACAAGCAATCAAGGTGAGACCATCATAGGTTACTCATAGTTTGCTCCCGTTAGCTAATTGCCTTGAAGACCCAACAACATCTGGAAGCAGTCGCTTAATGTGTTCTTCTTCAACATGAAAACATATACATCTACCATTACTACTTTGTATATTCACATGAATACTCGATCATAAGCACATGTATATATGTCATGTATAATGCATGTTCAATGACAAATTCTCGAGTATATTTCATTAATACACATCTTATAATCAATTAACATCATTTTCCAATCATCCTTTAATACCTAATACACTTTGTCCACTTTAATCACCTCATTCAACATCAACTAGGTTCATTCAGGATCCTATTCAAGCCTAAATACCTCATATGGAAGCACCCTAGCATTGGTTGGTTCATACTTCACTCAAAAAATAACTCTTTTTCCCCCATGGGTCTAGCCAAGATTGTGGTGTCCCTGCCACGATTGTGACAGAAACTTTTTTTGTCCAGGCCACGATCGTGGTGGTTGCAAATTCACATGAATACTCAATCATAAGCACATGTATATATGTCATGTATAATGCATGTTCAATGACAAATTCTCGGGTATATTTTATTAATTCATATCTTATAATTAATTGACATCATCTTCCAATCATCTTTTAATACCTAATACACTTTATCCACTTTAATCACCTCATTCAACAACAACTAAGTTCATTCAGGATCCTATTCAAGCCTAAATACCTCATATGGAAGTACCTTAGCATTGGTTGGTTCATACTTCACTCAAAAGATAACTCTTTTCTCCATAGGTCTGGTCACAATCGTGGTGTCCCTGTCACAATCGTAACAGAAACTTTTTCTGGCCAGGCCATGATCGCAGTGGTCCTACCACGATCATGGCAGAAACATTTTCTGACCAAGCCATGATCGTGGGGAAGGGCCATAATTGTGCCCTACAAATTTCCTCCTCCATTCATCTGAATTCAACACATATCTTAACACCAATTTCATACCAAATTTCCCAAAATTTACTACCTCTAATACAACATCATTCCACACTATTTCAACTACCAAATCAATTTCATTAAACCCTCAAATCTCTACTCATTGAATTCACCATTTCCAACTAAATCTCCTCATTTATACATTCATATCCTTTCCTACCATATCCATTTACAATACATCTAACAAGTCATCTCCATACTTCATTTTTAGCACCATTTTAGTTTAACATCAATCATACAAACAATTTTATAACCCATGGTTAAATCATAACACAACAAAACAGAACATCCATACTTAAACATTCATCATCAATTTTCTACGCATGTTCAGCTTAGATATCATCTTCATTTCACTTCTAATTGGACAACCTAACTCACCTCATTTCAAGACATCATAGTACTTCTTCTTATAAGCTCTAACTCATGAATTATCATTCTTCTTAACACAAAGTAAGACATAACTCCTTTTTACCACTTCATTCACACATCATCAT
>JANQAP020000074.1:2608116-2624279 GCA_026874005.2 Erythroxylum coriaceum
TTTAGATTTGGACATCTAAGTTTTCATTATATGAGACATTTGTTTTCGAAGTTTTTTACAAATAAAGATCTATTTTCATTTTAATGTAAAATTTGTCAAATTGCTAAACATCGTCAAACATGTTTCGCAGCACAACCTTACAAGGCCACAAAACTCTTTGTTATAATCCATAGTGATACTTGGGGGCGTTCAAGAATAAAAATAATAACTGGAAAATGATGGTTCATAAATTTTATTTACGACCACACTAGAATGACTTGGTTATTTTTACTCAATGAGAAGTCAAATGTTAAGAGGGTGTTTCAAAATTTTTATAACATGATCCAAACATAATTTCAAACTAGAATTTAAGTTTTTAGAAGCGATAATAGAAAATAATACTTCAATAAGATTTTAAGGAATTTTTTTATGAAAAAGTATTATTCATCAAAGTTCATGTACTGACACCTCACAACAAAATGGAATAGCAGAAAGAGAAAATAAACATCTATTATAAATTACAGGATCTCTAATGTTTTCAACTAATACTTCTAAGTACTCATAGGATGAGGCTATCCTAACAGCTACATATTTGATCAGTAAGATGCCATAAAAATTTTAATATTTCAAACACCTCTTAGTTGTTTTAATAATTTTTTCCTTCATCTCAATTATCATATGACCTCCCTCTTAAAGTGTTTAGATGTTCTATATTTTTTCATATTCATGACAACAATCGGGAAAATATTGATCCTAAAATATGTCTTCGTTAGTTATCCTTCCACTCAAAAAGGGTACATATACTTCGATCCAATAACCAAAAGGTTTTTTATTTCCATAAATGTCACCTTTTTCGAAGATAAACCTTTTTTTTCTCTCACCTCATCTTCATGGGGAGACACATAGTGAAGATTTTTTTTATATTTATGACAATGATGTAGATATTTTCTATAGTCCTGATTCAAACACTTATGGTGTCTCAAATAATAGAGACAAGGATTTATCTTCAATGCCTTTACAAATTCAATCTCAAGAAAAGAATGAAATGTATGCAAGATAAAATGGAAATCATTTTAAAGGCAAGTCTTTTTGAGAAACTATCTAGAACGACATAAAAGCACAGGCAACTTATAGCATGGTCAAGAGTCTAACTTGGAAACAAATCCAAAAATTAGAGACCAACCAGGTAAATCTCAATTTGAGTTTAATTCTATTGAGTCAATGTCACTTGAACCAATATCTCTTCTAGAGTCAGATGAAACCTTAGATTTACCCATTGCTCTTAGGAAAGGTTCTAGAACTTGTATCAAATATCCTTTATATAACTTCTTATCATATCAATGGCTATCTCCATCATTTTAAGCATGTACTTATAAGTTATCCAATGATTCCATTCCTAAGAATATACAGGAGGCCTAAATATTCTTGAGTGGAGGGATGCAGTTCTGGAGGAGATGAGAGTTTTGTAGAAAAATAGAACATAGGAGGAAGTTGATCTTCTGAGAGGGAAAACACCAGTTGGATGTAAACGAATGTTCACTATAAAGTATAATTCTAATGGATCATTTGAAAGATATAAGGCTTGCCTTGTTACTAAGGGGTTTACACAAACTCATAACATAGATTATTCAGAAAAATTTTCGCTTGTTGCAAAGTTGAATAATGCGAGAGTGTTGCTTTCTATTGCAGTTAATCTAGATTGGACTCTACATTAGTTGGATGTGAAAAATGCCTTCCTAAACGGAGATTTAGAAGAAGGGGTGTGTGTAGAGCCTCCCATAGGATTTAGTGAAAGCTTTGGAAAAAAGATCTACAAAATAAAAAAATCTTTATAGGGGCTAATACAATCACTAAAGGCCTGGTTTGAAAGATTTGTAAGATTTGTAAAGTTTCAAGGTTTATTACAAGGGCAATCTGATCATACTTTATTTATAAAAACGTTTGTAGAAGGAAGGATAGCGATTTTAATTGTGTACGTAGACGATATTATCCTCAATGGTGATGATTTTGAGATTGAAATTCTTAAAGCCAATCTCTCAAAGGAAGTTGAAATCAAAGACATGGGGTATCTTAGATACTTCCTAGGGATGGAAATTGCTAGATCTGAGAAAGGCATAATAGTCTCCCAAAGGAAGTATATCCTGAACTTTCTAGAAGGAAATGGGATGAGTGGATGTAAACCATCAAATACTCCAATGGAAATTAACTCAAAGCTGGGTGAAGTTAAGGAAGGAGTTCCAATAGATAGACGTCGACATCAACGACTAGTAGGAAAGCTAATCTATTTATCTCACACCAAACCAAACATTTCTTTTGTTATCAGTGTGGTAAGTTAGTTTATACATGATTCCTATGAAAAACACTTGAAGGCAATGTACAAAATCTTAAGACACTTAAAGGGAGCTCTAAGGAAAGGATTATTGTGGCACCCCACTCCCATCCGACACATGCCTGTATATCCTTCGGACATTCGAGCACATGCCTGATAGAAGCGGTGTGCCAACTACTTTACTTTTACATAACTCATGGCATCATAATTTGAAACCATAAATGTCATAATAATTAAACTCCAAATTCCTCATTTCATTTTATAAACAATATGTACATTGTAGCTTTACAAAGTCATCATATTTGTACAATATTCATAACCCATCAAAGTCTACAGCTCTGTCTATAAAACATGCTACATACATGAGGAATTATATAAAAATTTAATATAAGTCCTTCAGTCCAGCTGACCAACCTTTGAGTCATGACTTTAATCCAAACGTAGTACTAGATCTCTTCTAAGCTGTCTTAGAAGCTATGTCGTCACTCTCGAACCTGAAAAGTCAACATTGCAATTTGGTTGAGTTTTACGAACTCAGTTGAGTAACCATCCTCGATGGTTCACCTATACCACATAACACATCAATTCAAGCAATCATATAAGTCACATAATTCACATTATTTCATTTATCAACATATAGCATCGCAATACACGTGGAACACAATTTTCACATTTCTCATTCAATATAATTCAATATTACATTGCAATCATTCAAACACATATATATAGATATCATATGTATTTGCAATGTTCATGTATTTCATGTTCATTTATTTCGTTGTTGTGACTGAGTGCCATTTTCACTGTCCCATATCTATTGTGGATACCGACTCATTAATACTGTCCCTTATCTATTGGGGATACAGGACTCATTTTACTTAGTGACCTTTGGCTCTTACCACAGTCTGAGCTTTAAGCTCTTTTTCACTAACAACTACGATCACAACTACCTTTACGTTTCATGCAGTCATGTAACGAAATGCATCATGCATATTCATTGATTACACTCATTCAATCACATTCACACTCTTTCTTATTCACATTTGTCATCAGACTTTTAGTCTGGCATTCAACATTGAAGTTGAGAACAAATAGTCAGTCATATTCACATTCAAGTAACACTTCCAATACAATCCCGAATATAGAACTCCTCGGACAACCAATTGTCTGGAATCAACACAATAAAATTCACATAATAATTCAATACAAAATGTAAACAAACAATAATTCAATGTGAGACCATCTTAGGTTACTCACAGTTTACTTTCGTTAGCTTATTGTCTAGAAGTCCCGGCAACATTTGGAAGCAGTCGCTCAATGTGCTCTTCTATAATATGCAAACATATACATTTTCCATTACTACTTTGCACATTCATATGAATGCTCTATCATAAGCACATGTATATATGTCATGTACAATGCATGTTTAATGACAAATTTGCGGGTATATTTCCTTAATACACGTCTTAAAAACCAACTAATAACACCTTTTAATCATTGTTTAATCTCTAATATTCTTCACTCATTTTAATCACTTCATTCATCGTCTGCTAGGTTCATTCAAGATTTCATTCAAGCCCATATACCTCATATGGGAACACCCTAGTATTGATTTGATCATATAACAATCAGAGGACAACTCTTTACCTCCATAAGTCTGGCCACGATCGTGGTGTCCCTGCCACGATCATGACAGAAAGTCATTCTAGCTAAGCCATGATCGTGGGTAAGGGCCACGATCGTGGGTAAGGGCCACGATGGTGACAGAAACTTTTTCTGTCAGGCCACGATCGTGGGGTGAGGGCCACAATCGTGCCCATCCTTATCTTCCTTCTTTCTCTCGAATTCAAAATATATATATTCACATCCATTTCACACCAAATTTTCCTGAATTCACATTCTCTAATACGACCTCATTTTGTACTAAAACATCTACCATATTGATTACATTAACTCCACAAAATTTAACTCATTTGGTTCATCCATTTCAACTTAATTCCATGAAATCCTATCTCTTTCCATAGCATATCTCATTCACAAAGCATCAAAAAATTCATTCCTTATGTTATGTCCCCATTTAACACTCTAAACATTCCACATTAGATGCATTGACATCAAACATCATTTTCCTTAAAATATAATATCAAGATCAATCACAACTTATCACACATTTAACCAATTATTCCAATATCAAAATTACGTTCCATTTAAGCCTCACTTAAGTCAAAAAGCATCATAGGTATATACCTTATCCTTAATTAGTTCAACCATTGCATAATCAACACAATAGCATGTAAAATCCCTGCCCACGATTGTGGCCTCCCCTGCCATGATCGTGATAGAAACTTTTATCCCAATTATCCTGCAGTTTTCCAGTTTTCAGCAAGATAGCTTTTTTGGTCAGTATTGTAAGATCATTTTGACCTAGAAAATGAGGTATTTTGATAACACTATCTTCTAAACAAATGTTCATCTATGTCTTAAGTTTCTAATGACATCAAAATCATGCAATTTGGTTTAGTATTATGAAAGTTATACCTAAACTACCACAGACTGTTCTTATACCACGACAACTCACAGTTCTCAACTTCAAGCCAAAATTCAAGACTCTTAGAGATAGAATTAAAATTCACTTCCTTAAGGAAAATTGTAGCCATATATCTCTAGTTTAATCTAAATTAAAATTAACCCCATTTGGACACCTATAGATTAAGATATGGCAAAAACATAGATGCATATTCAGTGAAAGCACTCTATCTAGCACATTCCAACACATATTTAACTTCATTATCACTCTACTTTGTCTCAAACTATCATCCTACTTCTTCTCATTTCACTAATAACATTAACTCACTACCAATTAGAGCATGATCTCTTTATTTTTACACAAAACCCACGTTAGAACACATATATGAAAACCCAAGATCAATCATCAAATTTCTCATCATACATGTTCTATTTAACACTACCCATGAAGATTAAAGCTTAACTTACTTGCTTTACTCTTAAGATTCTTCAAAAACACCAAGGAACCCTAATCCTCCATGCTCACGATCATCAACTTTCTAGGGTGGATTAGGTTAGGTTTTTGAGACAAGAAGAAGAAGACAACAAGATGAGGGTAGCAAAGAAAGGTAAGAATAAGGTTCACTTTGATGTAGAGATGAAGAGAGTGTCGTGGAGATGAGAACAAAATGAAGAAGATGAAGAGTGATTAACAAAAAGAAAAGAAGAAGAAACAAGATACAAAGCAATTAAATGGTCTTCCAATTAATAAAGCAATCATGGTTTTAAGACATGGCTTAGCAAGTGACATTTGTTACTTGCCAGATGTCAACTCCTTATAGGTTCACTTAGGTTCTCACATTTAATTTGTCCAATTAACTCCAATTTCTACTCCAATTGTCTCCAAATTTCAATGACATGCGTCATTAAACCCAAATGTCATTTATAAAAATTATAATTGCCATTTGACTCTTAATTCTACTACTATTTATCAATTGTTCTGCCACTTAATATTTTTCCTAGTTCAAAATTTACCCAAAAATTTAGGGATTTTCTAAATTTCACCAAAATTTCAAAATCAATACCTATACACACCAAGTCAATTTTTAATGCATATAAACCACAATTTAGATCAAAATTCACATTTATAACAATTATACCCGGAATGTCAACGAATGCATATACAATTATTTTCATGTGCAAAATTCAATAATCACGTGTATGTGCATGTCTTATTATGCATGAGCATGAAATGTACTTTCTAATCTCTCAATAATCTTTCATGTATCGTATTTTAGGGTCCTAACCCTTGACATGGGATAACGGGATGTTATAATTATTCTTCAAGAAAAGCGATCAAATGAGAGTTGAAGTCTACGCTGATGCAAACTGGGCAAGGTCTCTTATTGACAAAAGATCAACTTCTGGGTATTGCACATACTTGTAAGGAAATCTAGTAACTTGGAAGAATAAAAGACAAAACCCTTATCCACCTGGCACATAAAATCCCACATCAATCCATAAGTTCATACCAAATTACAACTACCAGGCAAAAGAATCCAGATCCTCTGTCTAATATTACCCTGTTTAACTCCGTGTAATTCAAAAGACATCGTCTTTATATTTAAAGATTTATTTTCTTTTACTTCCAATGCAATAGCTAATAAAATAATAATAATAATAATAATAATAATAATAATAATAATAATAATAATAATAATAATAATAAATTAATCAAATTTAATTTAATATTTTTATAATTTATAAATTAATTAAACAATTTTAATAAATAAATCAATTTTAAAATTTAAATTTTTATCTTAAAATTTTATTTTAAAAAGTTAAAATTAAAATAATAAAGAAAATAAAATCAAAATATATGTCACAGGCGTGACTTAACCGTCACGCCATGACACAATTTTTAAATTTTAAAACTTAATTTTAAAATTTTTATTTAAAAAATTAAAATATAAAAATATAAAATATAAAAATATATGTCACAAGCGTGACAAAACAATTTTTAATTTTTAATTTTTAATTTTTTAAATAAAAATTTTATTTAAAAAACTAAAAAACAAAATGAGTTACGAAGTCACACCTGTGACAAATTTTTTTATTATTTTAATTTTAATTTTATTATATAAAATTTTAAATTAAAAAAGAAAATGTGTCACACATTTTCTTTTTTATTATTTTAATTAAAAATTTTAAAATAAAATTTTTATTTAAAATTATTAAAATTAAAATGTTTGTGTGACACTTAAGTCATACCTGTGACACATTTTTGTTTTTATTATTATTTTAATTTTAATTTTAATTTTTCAAATAAAATTTATAAAATAAAATTCAAAAATTTAAAAATTGATAAATTTATTAAAAATTTTTGATTAATTTATACATTATAAAAAAATATTAAATTAAATTAAATTTTTGATTAATTTTTTATTATTATTATATTAGCATGCATACATATTAATGCAATACTAAACATTTTGTATATTTACAACAAAGTTTTTTTCCACAGAGAATGCTTGTGAAATGTAAATAATTTATACAATATATTATATATATGGAATAATTTATTTTGATTTCAACAACTTATTTTAATTTATTAATTTACTAAAATTGTTTAACTAATTTATAAATTATAGAAAATATTAAATTAAATTTGAAAATTGATCATTTTTTATTATTATATGTTCTATGTTTTTAATTAGATTTATAAACTTAGTTTTTTGTAAAGATAAATATCTAAATTCTAAATTTTTATGGAAATATCCAAAAAAAAGACTATGATATAATACTCATGTGCTTATAATTTTTTTTGAAGTCGTGCTCTTATAAGTCATTTTATACATAAACAGCTAATACTAAACATCTAATTTTATCAAACATCTTTAATAAACAGCTGAAGTTATCCACTGATCAAATCAACTGATAGAATCAGCTATGAGCTAATGCAATCAGCTGATTGTCAAACAAGCCATATTTAACATGGCCTAAATAGGGCTTGTTTGGCAATTAGCTGATTGCATTAGTTGATAGCTGATAGCTGATTCTATTAGCTGATTTGATCAGCGAATAATATCAGTTGTTTATTAAAGATGTTTGATAAATCAACTGTTTATTAAAGATATTTGGTAAAATTAGTTGTTTAGTATTTATATATAAAATTCTATAATTTATAAATTAATTAAACAATTTTAGTAAATTAATCAATCAAAATAAGTTGTTGAAATCAAAATAAATTATTCCACGTATATAATATATTGTATAATTTATTTGCATTTCATGAGCATTCTTTGAAAAAAAACTTTATCATATAAGATGTTTAATATTGTATTAATATGCATGCAGACTAATATAATAATAATAAAAAAATTAATCATTTTTTAAATTTAATTTAATATTTTTTATAATTTATAAATTAATTAAATAATTTTAATAAATTAATCAAATTTTATTTTTATTTTACAAATTTTATTTAAAAAATTTAAATCATTTTTTATAAAATTAATAGGAGCATAATTAAAATTATAATTTAATTTAATTTTTTATTAAACTAGTATAATTAAAATTAAAAAATAAAAAATAAAAAATCATGAGCATGACTTAAGTGTCACGCCCGTGATAGTTATTAATGACTAGTGGTAGTTTAAAATTAAAAAAAATGATGACAAAAATTCGACAAAATTAGATAGAATAATATTAAATAGAAAATCTGAAATCCGGACAAAAACCCGCCGACAAAGAAACAAACACCTAACCAAGCTGAATTCCTAGGATAGAAAAACACCCCGAAAGAAGCGGCTAGTGTTAACAACAGTCGTAGCAAACGCCATTGGCAACATCAAATTACATGACGTAGAACTTTGTTTGAAATTGTTCGATGCTAACATGGACTTGGCCTCTAGCTCCACCTGGGCTTGTACTTAATAGCAAGTTGATTCTAAAAATGGGTAACGGACTCCGCATCTATATATAAAGTTTGGATCACTGGTGTCCCAAAACATATTTTTGTATTGTTTAGAGTATGTCAAGCCCGGCCTGATCTTGGGCTATAATGGCCTATGACTCAGCCCAATTATAAACTGACTAGTCGTGACTCGGCCTATGGTCCGAAAGGTTAAGGGCGGGCTGAAACAATCTGGCTCACCATTTTTTTAAAAGAAAATTTTTCAAAATGAGATTGTTTTGGAAGTAACGGTTGAACCACGAATCAGGCCGAATCAGATCGGGCCTTTTTTGACATCTTTAGTATTGTTACAAATCCTTCTCTTTGTTAAAATTTGGGCTTCCATGGAATTCTCTTGTTATCTTCATTCTCAGCAAAATGATTTGTCCATCCAACTAAACAACCAGGCATCTATACATCTTCATGATTCCTATGCAAGTGGTTCTAAGGACAGTATTCTCCTCTAGCTTTCGAAAGCCTACGATGCTAGCCCTCCACATTCATCCAAATCTCCATGCTCCGATTTCCCAACCAAAGATTTTATACATAACGGTTCCATGTCACTTTTGTAGTGGGTTCGGATTCTTTCGTTCACAGTTGCCATCAAACGTGTTATAGTTGCATGAATCGTAACAATTTGCTTCTCAAATAAAGACTTTGGAAGAGACATGTAATGACCTAAGCGCATTAGCAAAGCAAAGATTTGTGATCAAATTCTCCGCCCATGAAAATTATGCCAAGTTTTGTGATCAAATTCTCCGCCCATGAAAATTATGCCAAGTATAGGTTCCAACTTTGAAGCAATGCCTCTCGTTGGTCATTTCTCATTAGGAACCTGAACCTGATTCTTAGTGCCACCCGTATACTTCCTCGTTCTTCTCCAAGGTGTGCAGCCATGCCATAAAAGATCTGGGTCAAATTTATGACTAATGGTTCTCTTATTATCTTCTCCAGATTGCCTCCAATGTGGTTGACCGTGGTTTTTGTAGCGGTCAACATCTAAAGTCAATATGGTTTTAACTTTTTTGTTTTTGACAATGATACGGTTTTACTTTTCTTAACATCTAAGAGGAACTTCTCCAACAAAAAGCAGAAATATTGAAGGTATCGCTCCGAACCATTCACATCCTGTAGCATGCCTCACTTGGCCAAATTTTGTACAAATTAGTGATATTTGTTACTAATTAGGTAATGTCATATACAATTTAACGGTCTGAGGAGTTGTTTCATTCTATATTTAGGGTATATTAAAAGATAGTACAACGTAACTGAATTAGAACATTTTTGGAAAACAAAAGTCTTTAGAGAAGTAACCCAAATTTCAGTTAATATATAATTAATTTTTTATATATTAGTAAAAGTTATGATTGATACCTTTTAGATGCTATTTGGATATATGAAATAGTTTTATTGTTTCTTCATATCATAGATTTTGCTGTTTCTCTTTGTATTTGAATATAATTATATTCCAAATTGTATTTTCTGGAACATATCTTCGCCACAATGTGTTCATGTCTTTACTTCTATCTTTTAAAAATATATATTTTGAATCACGCTCGTATTTGGTATTGTATCTGTTATGATCTATGTATTGTCGTTTTAAATTTCTTTTCTCTGTTTTGTATAGTTATGTGTACTATTTATTTTAGGTGAAGTGAGGTCGTTTTGTATAGATAAGTTGACCTCAGTCTTTTGTTTTCTGGTTGACTGTATATAAGCAAAAACTGACGGATGTAAAGACTAGACGGGAGATTAATAAAGTCAGTCCTTTATTTAGCTTCTCTTTTCACCTATGGCGACCCCGTACATGATATCAGAGCAAGGAGACGACACTGCGATCGATTCTCATTCTTGATCGATTGGTTTGGGGTTATTGCAGGCTGTCGATTGACGATCATCATCAACGGTTCTATTTTTGGTTTCAGTCTTGAGGCAGCGACTGGATTAAGGGACCCAAAGTTAGGATTTTGGGGAATTTCGTTTTCTTCTCATAGGTGCGCATCCTATTTGAAAATTTTATGACAATGGAAGGTTTTTCACACAATTCACCTGCTGGATCGACTCTTGATCCTAGATTGAGGGTTCCGCCTGAAGAAACTCCAATGTACCTTCAAGGATTATACTATCCAGGTACAATTTTAGTTACTGCAGTCTTGACTGGAAATAACTTTCTGAGCTGGAGTAGATCGGTTAAAATAGCCCTAGGAGCTAAGATAAAATTAGGGTTTAATGATGGTACTTGCCAGAAACCTAGTCCAGGATCTATTGACTTTGATAAATGGATTAGGACATATTACATAGTTAGATCATGGATTTTGAACTCCATGTCGAAGGATATAGTCGAAGCCTTCATTTATACAAATTATGCCCGAGAACTTTGGTTAGATTTGGAAGAAAGTTTGCAAAGAGTAATGGTTCATTATTGTATCACTTACAAAGACAAATTAGTGCAGCATCACAAGGAACTATGTCTATAGCTATGTACTTTACTGGCCTTAAGAAATTGTGGGATGAGCTCTGGTGTCTCATGCCTGTCCCGCAGTGTACCTGTGGGGCAGCAACATAGTATGTATGTGGAGCACCTAGGGCTCTAGCTGACTTGACTTCCTTGAATCAGCTGATGCAATTTCTCACGGGTCTATATAAGAGTTATGATCATATTAGGAATCAAATCTTGGTTATGGAACCTTTTCAATCTATCAATAAGGCCTACTCTATGGTCTTATGGGTAGAAAAACAAAGGGACGTGCAAATGGTTTTTAGTGAAGGAGTGGAGCATAGTGCTATGTTAGTGAATACAGGGAATACTAAGAGGGCTATAGATAGAGGAGGGAAACAATCTAAGCACAAATAGGGCAATAGTGACAAGGGTGAGATGCACTGTTCTTATTACAAGAAGAACAGTGATCTGAAAGAAAACTATTTTAAGCTCACTGGTGTACCAGACTGGTACAAGGAGCTAAAGAATAGGAGAGGCAAAGGAAACGAAAGTCCTATACAGCTAATGCAGTGAATGAAGGTAATTCATTAACTGTAGATAATAGTAACATTAATGGCAGATACAACTGTTGGTACCTCCAATCCTCCATTATCTGAATTGATCAAACAAGAATTGCTGAAGCTGGTGAAGAATAAAGCAATTTCATATCCTCTCATGGTGAACCTGGCACATCTTTCGGATTTTGCAGATACACTTCCTTATCTAGCTCTTTCTAGTCTTGATGGCATAGGTTTAGATTCATGGATATTAGATACAGGAGCCTTAAATCATATGTGTGTGGATATTTCTTTGTTAACTAAACCTGTGGTACCTAACACTTCTACACCAATATATCTGCCTGATGGAACTCAAAACCATATACATCACATTCGTGATGTTTTCTTACCAAATAAACTTGTCTTGACATAAACTTTACATATACCTACTTTCAAGTTTAACCTTTTGTCTATTAATAAACTTGCAACCACATCCTCTGTTACCTTCACATTTTATCCAAATTACTGCATTTTATAGGAACTGAAGACTAACCAAACATTGGTAGTTTGTAAGATTGTAGGCAGGCTATATATCCTAGACAAGGATTTCTTTAATGCTGACACAATAGCTAGACATTCTTTGTGTACTGTTGATAGTAGTACCAATAATGTTCATTCTATGTCTATGTACAAACTTTGGCATCAACGTTTAGGCCATGTTTCTGACATTGTAATTAGACACATTGTTTCTTTTGATGATAAAATTGCTGGTATAGCTGGTGTTTGTGATGTTTATCCACTTGCTAAATAACATAGATTGTCATTTTCATCTAGCACTATCATATTGTCTCTGTTTTCCAGTTAGTGCATGTAGATATTTGGGGTCCTTATAGTCAACATTCTATATTTGGTGGGAAATATTTCCTGACTATAGTGGATGATTATAGTAGGCCAACTTGGATATATTTGATGAATCATAAATGTCAGGTGATCCAGATTTTAGATAGTTTTTTTAAAATGGTCAAAACTCAATTTCAAAAATCTGTTTAGACCATTCGAACTGATAATGGAGCTAAGTTCTTAAGTGGGGAGTGTCAGAAACTGTTTAGGGAATTGGGAATTCTCCATCATAAGTCGTGTGTCTATACATCACAACAAAATGGGATAGTGGAGAGAAAACATAGACACTTATTACAGATAGCTTGAGCTCTTATGTTTCAAGCTTCTTTACCTAAACAGTTTTGGGGTGATTCTATACTTACAGCAACCCATCTCATAAATAGGTTTCCTACTTCTCTTCTAAAGTGGAAACACCTTATGAGGTTTTATCTAGTTATCCACCCAAGTATGATCATATAAAATCTTTTGGTTGTCTTTGTTTTGCCACAAATGTTCAACCTCATAAGGATAAATTTAATCTAAGGGCTTATAAATGCATTTTCCTGGGTTATCGTCATGGGTAAAAGGCTTATAAGTTGTCTAACCTTGTCTCTCATTCTGTTCTTGTTTCTAGAGATGTAGTTTTTCATAAAACTACATTCCTTTATTAGTCTTCTTCTAGTGCACCACCAGCTACTCCACTTCTTTTGGTTCCAGTTGATCAGTCTTCTGACATTCTTGATGTTTTAGCTTCTGATTCTACTAGTTCTCCCATCAATTCTCCAATCTTAACCAATGATCCACCTATCATAGAGTCTTCATCATCTCCCTTCACAAACTCTCCTTCTTCAACTTCCCCAATTATTACCACTCCCTGTTTACGTAGAAGTAATAGAATATCACATAAACTAGCTTGGCTAAATGGTTTTGTGTCTCATATAACCACCAACGATGTTTTATCTTCATCTTCTCACTATCAATTTTCAGGTTGTAATTCCTCTACCTATACCCCCTCCTACTTTTCCTTTTATACCCACCCCACACCTTACTTCCACATACATGTCTTTTTTGACAAATGTTTCAAATATTTAGAAACCTCAATCTTATCATCAGGCTAAATCCAATGCAAATTGGATAAGAGCTATATAGTAGGAGTTGGATGCACTAGAACCCAATTAGACTTGGATTTTAACCCCTTTACCAGATGGTAAGAAGGCTATTGGTTCCACGTGGGTTTATAAGGTGAAGCTTAAGCCTGATGGCACTGTTGACCGCTATAAGGCTAGGTTAGTAGCAAAAGATTATCATCAAATTGAAGGCGTTGACTTTACTAATAACTTTTCACCAGTTGCTAAAACATTAACTGTTTGTTTATTACTAGCTGTTGCTGCACATTTTTCTTGGCCTATACATTAGTTAGATGTGAATAATGCTTTTTTTCATGGCTTTCTTGATGAGGAAGTGTATATGACACCTCCGGATGGGTATACTAAGGCTAGACCAAATGAAGTTTGCAAGCTGAATAAGTCCATGTATGGCTTAAATCAAGCCTCTCGATAATGGAATTATGAATTTACTAAACACTTGCTGTCTTATGGTTTTGTGCAATCACAATATGATCATTGCTTGTTTATCAAATCCACTGGTTCTACTTTTGTTGCACTTCTTATCTATGTGGATGACATTTTGTTGACTGGACCATCTAAAGCTATCTTAAATGACGTTAAAGGTTTTTTGCATACTGCTTTTACCATCAAGGATCTTGGCCCAGCTAAATATTTCCTTGGTTTAGAGATTGCTAGATCATCTACTGGTTTATATGTCAATCAAAGGAAGTATGTTTTGGATATTCTGTCTGATTCGGGTTTGACTAGAGCAAAACCAATTTCTACACCACTGCCTAAGGGCTTGCAATTAACTAACAAATCTGGTCAGTTACTAGATGATGCAGGGCAATATTGAAGGTTGATTGGTAGGCTACTGTATTTAGGATTTACTCATCCAGACGTTACTTTTGCAGTTCAACAACTAAGTCAGTCCTTCATGCTCCTTGCAAAGGTCATTGGGGTGCTGCTCTTCACTTATTGAAATACTTGAAGGGTTATCAGGTTTATTTTTTCCTGGTTTCACTGCCTCTTCTATTTCTCCTGCATCTCCTATATGTTCACTTATGGCTTATTATGATGCTGAATGGGGATCATGCTTGATTACTCAAAGGTCTATCTCTGATTTCTGTGTTTTCTTGGGTTCTTCTTTAATCTCTTGGAAGACTAAAAAATAGCCCACAGTTTCCAGATCTTCTGCTGAAGCAGAGTATCGAAGCATGGCTTCAACTGTGTGTGCATTGTTATGGATTTCTTATGTTTTGTATGATTTACATATTTCTTTCACTTCACCTATTCCTTTGTGGTGTGATAACAAGGCTGCCATACATATTACTGCTAACCCAGTTTTTCATGAACGCACAAAACATCTTGATATTGACTATCATATAGTTCGTAATCAATATAAGCTTGGTTTTGTTGCTCCTACTCATATTTCTTCTAGGGAACAGTTAGCAGATCTTTTTACCAAAGCTTTGGCAGCACCAGTCTTTGCTTCTCTTATTTCCAAGTTGGGTTTGGTTGATGTCCACCAAACTCCAACTTGAGGAGGGATGTTATGATCTATGTATTATCGTTTTAAATTTCTTTTATGTGTTTTGTATAATTATGTGTATTGTTTATTTTAGCTGAAGTGAGGTCGTTTTGTATAGATAATTTTACCTCAATCTTTTGTTTTCTGGTTGACTGTATATAAGCATAAACTGACGGATGTAAAGACTAGGGAGATTAATAAAGTCAGTCCTTTATTTAACTTCTCTCTTTTTCTATGGCGAACTCGTACAGTATCCATCCAAAACAATTTCTATATATATATATATATGAGTTACACACCATAGTACATTAACGTCTTCACTTCCTATACTAACCGTATAGAGTTTGTTCAATTCGTGACTACATCAACTGAATCCCGGGCGTAGGCTCTAATAATGACTATAGAGGGAAGATTGCAAAGAAGGTAAGGATTGGAACCACCTGATTCTGTATACCGTTTAATTTGCTTAACCCTAACAATCGCATGGAAAGCAAAGCTGGGAACAAAATTTTCAACTCAGGATCTACCAAAAATGATGACCAGAACGATAGAATGCCTAGGTTTAGAAAAAATAGTTATTTTAAAATTTTAGTACACAAAAACCTTTTAACCATCTAATCAATTTGACTTAGACCTAGCTCACGGCTCTTCTAGACCTTTTTTTTGTTTTAACCTTGCTGGAACCCCTCCCCGGGAGGGTCACGGCCCGATGTCCTACGTGACATCTAGACGCGTGTCTCACGAGGGAGGAATTCCCCACCAGGTCAAACTTGAAACAAATAAACTCATTTAACTTACCTGCGAACGGAGATTAGAGGTAAATCATAAGAAAATTCAATAAGTGTTGATCCCGGAAAAAATGCGTGTTTGGCTGTAAATTTCAAAAGCACTTTTGAAATAGAA
>JANQAP020000074.1:2678546-2692840 GCA_026874005.2 Erythroxylum coriaceum
ATTTCGGCGGGCCCTCCCAGCCCTCCAAGTCCAAGAAGCAGGTCGCCGGGAAGAAGAAGAGGAGAGAAGTGGAGGCTCCGCTGTACGGGTGGACTCAGGCCCTTCTGCAGTGTTACTGGCCCCTCCACCTGCTGAAGACAATCCTGTCGTGTCGGCGTTGCCGATCGTTCCAGCGAGTGCGGGCCGAACAGGTGAGGGAGAGCAGGAGGAAGAGGAGGTAGAAGAGGAGGTGGCTCCCCTTCTCAAGAAGAGGAGGCTCGTTCGACTTGCCGACCTTCCGTCCGGCCCGTCAAGTTGATATTAGCACGTTAAGCACCTCAGTTGAATTCCAGTATCCTAGAAAAAGATGCCCCTTCATCTCAAAGTTTCTTTATTAATTGCTTATGGCACTTCGCATGGAAACTTGAGGGGATTTCAATCTTTTGAACCATACCTACCTACAGTAAATGTTGTCCACAGAGAAGACAAAATAACATAGACACTAAATTTGAACGGGCAATACTCCAACCATTCATGTCATAAGATGTTTATGAATACTACCTTGATAGTCCCTTGGTTTGAACTTTTATGGAGGCATATGGTGTGCCAAAAGGCAACTTTTATTAGTTGGATTACGATCAAAGATAGGCTTAGAACAAAGAACCAATGGCATGGTAGTGAGGATAATATATGCCTTTTATGTAATCGAGCTCTTGAGGATCGAGAGCATCTTTTCTTTATGTGCAGTTTCTCCAAGGCTGTATGGAGTCGTTTGTTACACATGCTACCAGCTAATGACAGTGGATATCGTTGGGAGCAGGTTCTGAATTAGATTATTAGGAAGTCCAAGCAAGGTAGTACTAACTTGATTCTCTTCAAAGCCACCTACACGATTACCATAAATAATATCTGGCGAGAATGAAATTGACGACATTTTATTGATACAAAACAAGAGAAATACCAGCTTGTCGATCATATAGTTAATCACATTGGAGCATGTCTTTTAGCTCATAAGGCTCATACTAGTCTTTCCCTGGAGATTCAGCAGAGATGGTTTTTATAGTTTTGCTTTTAATGTCCATTTTGTAGATTGATGTATTGTAGTTTCTAGCAGCTTTTGTCATATTGTTCATATGATAGTTGGCATAATGCCATGAACTCTATAATGTAGATCTAGTTTTATCTATAGTATAAAATATCACTCAATTTTCAAAAAAAAATTCTATATAGATTCTTATGTTAGGCTAATTTGGTGAACTTCTTTTTTGATAATTATTCACATATTTGTGTAAATATTTACACACTTTAGTTTATGAGATAGGCCACTTACTTTCTTAAAAAAGAACTATAACATGTATCGGGCTTTTTTTAAAAAATATTCAGTCTTAATAAAAGAATAACTAAGAACAATTTAAGGATAATATATAAATGCAATATGAATTTCATAATTATGATTTTGTAAAGTATATTTTATAAATAAATTAACTAAATATACACATATAAAATATATTATATCGTTAATTAATTATACCACAAATATTGCTAATAATTTGTCGACCAAAGTTGTTAGAGCACCTACAAGTGTATAGGAATTTTTTATGCAGTTTCTTTTTTGGTAATTTAAACTATTTACTATTTTTGCTATTTAATACCCTTTTCTCTTTTTGTCTTAATTGAAAAATACGAGACAACTAACTTAGGCCTTAACTTCTTTTTTAAAAAATAGTTGTTTTTGTTCTCTTATTAAAAAAAAAAAACATTCTATAGCCAAATACTTTTTGTTATAATACTTCATTTTTGTAATTCAATCCCGAAATATTAGTTCACTTGAAAATTGAATAACCTTCCTGTTTGTCCTTTCCACTGTAACAATGTAAATTAATAGATTATCGTGATAAAAGTATGCAGGTGGTACAGATGGAGCTAGATATGTTTAGGATGGTTACAGTGTTGCAAGATTTGATAAGAAAAACAAACAAATAAACGATGAACAACATAATATACAGAAATCATCCGTTACTGGAAACATTACCAACCACCAGGAACTTTCTTTTCCCATAAGAATTGCTGCACGAGGCAATTGGCCCTTGTGTTATTGGCAAACTAACCTTGTTTTAGCTTAGTGGCATGAATGAAAAGCTTTGGAACACAGAAGGTTTGCGTAGAATAATAACGTGGGAGTGGGATTAGCTTGAAGATGGCAAGAAATTTCTATATTAAAGAAGTGGTTGCACCAACATGAGCTTATAGAATTGAAAATAAGGATAGTTTTTATATTCTTCACACCTTCAGGAACAATATTAAAAGAATGAATAATTTGGGGATCCGTCTTTAAACCTCAAATACGAATAAGTACATGTTCTTTTGAGGTTAAATTCTTCCACCTTTAGATGCATTGCTTATTGGGTTTTGATAGGTAAAGGAAACAATGTCACCTAGTCATTTCATTAACACGAAGGTAAGCATCTAATCTAATCTAATCTTTGGCTTTTTCTTTTTTATAGAAGCGAAAGCAAAATAAGGGAAGAATGAAAGAAAGAAAGGCAAAAAGCTATGCTTTTTCTCATGTTTTCCTTACATACACTAAGTTGTGCGTACTGTCTTTTCTTTTTTTTTTTAAATCAACAATTATGTTAGTAGGCAAGTAATTGGCATTAATGTGGGAGGAGGTGGCCGAAATGAGCACATAAATTTGAATGGGGTCCCTTATCAAAGTCGGCTTTGCTTTGGTTAGGCGAAATTCACGGATGCCTTGTTCTCTTCTTTATTATATGTGAATAAGACATGAAGTAAACATTATCATCTACTTCTATTAATACATACTACAAGAGGACTAGTTGTTCTACATTTGAATTAAAAGTTTTGTGAAGGAAGAGATTAAGAAAGCGACGTTTGCCTAACAATTTGTTTTCTTGGAATTGAAATGCTGTATTTGTTATTGCGGAAATGGGAGCTGACATGAAGGATCAAATACATACGTCTCTCATTTGGAGACGTTTTCCTCCTGCCTTTTTGTGCTTATTATTGACTTGGATTTCTCCTAAGACTTAAGACGCATCCCTTTCTCTTTTTCCTTTTTCAACATTCGCGGTGGTGCTCAGGTTTTTAGTAATTCACATCCGATCCCTAAGACGGTCGAAGGGTACTGATTAGAAATTGAAACTCATTAATTACATAGATAAATCTAATTCTTTTATATTCAGAATAAACCAAGTTTGATATACATGCAGATTTACTTTGTTTTTCTACGAGAAGTTTGCCTCTCTTTTACAATTTTAATGAAGATAATATAATTTTAACTTTGCAATAATTCTAAATATTATAAACCAAAGAAGAGAATATGTATATTTGATAGTACAGCTGTCTTTACGAGTAAAACGCATCCTCTCGACAAATTTGGTAGTGAATTGATAAGTTCCGAATTAAGCTTTCATGCCCATTTATTATTTACGAAATTGTAATTTTGAGGTTAAATTTGGTGCCAGCTTTATGGCGTTGGAAATGGGCCCTTGCCAGATAAAACCCAAACTAACATGCGATCTATGTCTTGTTAACAACCATACATGTCACATGGGTAGCTCAGCAGCCACTATTTTCACTTCTTTTGCACTCCAAACGCTTACATATAATACCACCACAACTATGTAACCAACACCACCATATCAATATCCTAATACCCACTTTACAAAACTAAAATATATTGTACTCATCTCTATTTCTCTCATGTGTTTGAATCCATCTCCATTCTGTTTAAGTCAATTCTCTTTCTTTCTATGTCATTTGCCTTTACGTCTAGATCTTCTCAAGTCCTTTATAGCCAACCCAGGTTTAATTACTAGCCATTTATGACAAGCCGCTGTTGCGATTGAATCTCACTATCACCAATTGGGTTTTTCTTAGATTGCGTGTCTCCCAATGCCACGCTTCTTTTTATTCAGCTTACGTGAACGTGTTATACGGTTATACCTTTGGACTTGGAGTGCTCTAAATCTAATTGATTCATAGTCTTGGTAAAGATTGAGGATCTTGTGCTTGAGTATCCATGCAATTAAAACACCTCTAACGTAGCCAATTGTATTAAAGAATTCTCTCGTTTATTTAAATTAATATATTGGGTTAAGAAATTTTGTTAATTATTTCAATTAAATTTTATATTTTTTTAATATATACTAAAATTTATTTAAGCATAAACTTCATTTCATCGATATCTGCATACAATTCGTTTAAGATTGAAGTCAATGGGCATGGGCATGTTGTGAAGGGGCCGTTTCCAATTAAAACACTTGAAAGAAAAACTTTTTCTCTTTGTGTGCTTGTGACAGAAAACCGCAATTAGTCATGTAACACCTTTCTCACTGTCCAATAATGCTTCACATGACTACACGTCTTTATATAAGTGATTAACACGTGGTGGAAAGGGATTGGAAGAGAGGGGCCTCGTTTCTTGAGGGAAGGAGGATTATTATTATTATTATAGTTGGTTAGTGCACGCCAAGAATCTTTTTTGTGGGTTGGGACATGGATGTATATTGATTGATACAGGTATATAGATAAATAGATAGTCGGATAGTGGAGTTGCTTGGTTTTGAAGTTTGTTTTATTATTGCTCATACTTATGTGTCCATAATTGTTTTTCCCTCCAAGTCTATAAAGATGGTGTGTTTGCACGTGGCATCGCTGTGATCTACTTTAAATTTTGCAAAGGTCATGCTATCACACCCTTAATTTGCCTTCAATTTTCAGTTTGACCCCTGCTTTTATTTTATGTTCATCTCATCTGTCCTGGTTGTATGAGATAAATACATGGTTTTTTTTTATTTGTTATGAATCCACAAATGGTGACTTCAAAGTAAATTGAATTTTATGTAATAATAAAACTATGGTAAAATAAATTTCTTCATGTTGAATGTTTCCTAGAAAACCATATCTCATTGGTGTTAAATAAATATGTAAGAAATTTCTTCATGTTTTATTCAGCTATAAGAGTGTTTTAAAAATTGGACCAAAAGTTAAACCGATAAGACAAAAAGTTAAAGGTTTAACTAGTATTAGATAGTTCTGAATCTAGTTAAAGATTAAATAAAATTGAAGAATTTAAAATATGATTGAAAAAGTCATATTAAATTTTAGTTAAACTATTAAATGAAAACTAATTAGTTTATTTTAATTTATAAAAATTAATTAGTTTACAAAAACTAACTGATTAATTAATAAATTTATCGATTTTTAACAATAAAAATTATTAAAGTAAATAGATAATGAAAGTTGAAAATTGAACAAAAAATTTGAACAGTTCAAGATTTTCACTCAGAATCGTTTCAATTTTTAAATCATAAAGTGTTTATTCCATGTTAGGAGAAAAATAAAATAAAAATCTAAATTGTAACATTTTTAACACTACTTTGAATATGCATTGCATAAATACGACACACACATATAATTGCTACAAACGTGCTAATTTAGACTCGATATAAATTGATATTTTGCGTGTAAGAGGCAAATATTCAAATGGAAATACAAAATCTATGGAAATTTATCACTACCGATTTCCAGAAAGATCTCAGAAGATAAATTGCACAGTTCGACTTTGATTTTATGCAACATTGGCAAACCTCGGGCTACAGTTAAATAACCCTTTTTCCACTAAATAATAAGCCTAGACTAACTAATTAAAGAGTCGTTTATATTCATTCCTATTTTCTATTTAAGATTTTAGATTTTAGATTTTAAATTTTAAAAAATAAGAATTAGGAAAAACGTTAATATAATATATTTTTATTAAAGATAATTATTATATATTAGATAAAATTTGAAAATAAATTATTTGTATAAATTAATTAAGTAAATAATTTTAATCTCTTATATAATATTTACTAATATATAGCATTAAAAATTTAAAAAATATTAGAATATATATTAATTTATAAACAATATTTAATTATTTATTTTAATAAATATAATATTTTAAAAGTAATTTCATTTAATATATATATATATATATATACTAAAGATATTTGAAATTTTAAATATGTTTATTTAGTAATTATTGAATTAAAATTTAAATTAAATTCAATTGTTTATAATTCTTATTCATTATTAATATAAAATAACTAAATAATATATATTTATTTAAAAATAAAAAACAAAAACTGTTTTTGATGATTGTCATAAGTTATTAAAATAAAAAATAGAAATAAAAAAATTCAATAAACATGTTTGAAATTAAAATAGAAATAAACACTGCTTAAATTTTTCATATCAATCCAGTCTTATTCCCTGCCGTGATTGTGCTTTAATTAATACTTAAGAAATAAGCCCATATATTAATATGAAAAAAAGAGTACTAATAACTTGTATGAATCATCCCCACCATTATAATGTAATTTAATTATATGTACTATTGAAGTAAAAGCCGGCACAGACGGACGTTCTCCCATGTCTCCCATGTGTGCTCTTTTCTTTTTTGCTTTTTTACCCCCTTAAACCGATACGTTATTGTCATCTAAATCTAAAGGCGGCCGTACCGTATAATTTATGTTTTCCTTTTAGTTTCTATGTAATCTAAAAGAAGAGGAAAGTGGAACATAACATTACCGGCCAGCAACGAGAGCTTCCCACGTGCACCGACACGTGGCTCGATTTACAAGATCAATGTCTTCGCAATTCAGTGGACGCGCACATACCCAAAAAATTTTCCCTGACACGTGCGAGTGCGTGTACCTTTGCAGGATCGATGCTCTTTGCACCACGTGCGCCGCACGAACCCCACCTCTGATCCTCAACGACGGCGTCCTGCCATACACGTAAAGGACCACTACGGTCCAAAATTGCCTCCACTTGAGACAAAGCACACACCTTGATAAGTTCCAAGTATAATCTACTCTGGCAGGCAAAACAATAGTACAGTCAGACGTCGTCAGATTAGTATTGCAATTGGCTTAAAACAACGTATCACATGGTCGAGTCTTCCTTGTGTTTATTACGAAGTTTTATGTATATAGTAAAATAACAGATGAAATAACAAATATAAGTCGTAAAATAAAAACTTTGAATCCAACGAGCATCTTGATTTTTTTTAATCTTCAGGACAAACACATATATCTTAGTTTTTTGCTGTGCTAACTAATAAATAAAAATTTAAAACATTTAGTTTTAGGAGAAAAGAAAACACCTTAATTTTAATTAAAGAAGAATATCTGGAAAACTTTCGTTGGTCAAATCAAAAACTCAATATCACGTGGCAACGAGCAAGTGAAATTTAGGGCCATGTGATCACGTTCACGTAGAATAGAGAGAGGCAAATGAGTAGGTGGGACCACCCCCCTCTTGACGGTTAGGAGCCACATCCTAAATTTTAAATCCTAAATCACTTATAATTAAGATACCTTCATATCCATTTATGAATTGAGTTCTTTTTTAAATATATAAATCAAAACTTAAAATTATTTGAAATTTTCCAATCACAAAGAAATCATAATTAATAAGTAAGCGGTCTAGATAAAAATAGTGGGGCTGGGTTGGAATGAGGATAGTGATATATATGCTAAACTAATCCCTTCAACAGGTCGTAACACAGCTGGATAGGATAGTCGCCCACTTCTCGATGACCATGTAACTCTTGTTGAAAATTCCTCAAATTATGGTCCGCAGAGGGCAATTTGGGAAGTTTAAAGTCCTTCTTTTGAACAGCCTAAGCTTCCTGATATTGCTGCCGTTGGGACCAATCCATATTAATCCAAATAAGGTCAAATGTTAATTATGATTTTTGCCGTTTTGACTCTTTGTGTTGTTGACCCAATCCTCCAATCCCGTTTTATTCGTTTTCCTTTTGGGTTATTGTTAACATTATATAATTCATATGACTTGCGAAATTAAATATATATTATTTTTTAATCATATTTTTAAGATATGCAAGAGAAAATAAAACAAACGGAGATAGGCAAAAGACGGAAAAGGGGCGGCATGATTATGTACGCGGTAATTAGGCAAATACTTTCATCTCTCTTAAATTAATTATTATAATAAAATTGAAATATGATCCACGGCAAAACTTTGGTTTGTATTGATTGAGAATTTCTTTTTATCATTATTTATATGTGCTTGGCATGAAAATGGAAGTAAAGTACGTAACCCAAACGGAAGTGCAAGCACAAGAGCAGGCGTGACTGACCAGTGATTTGTCTTCGCTGTTAATTCGTGCCTTCCCAGTTCCTACACAATAATACCCATGTTTTTGTTATGTTTGAATTCTAAAGTCAATTATGTTATTTATTAATCCCTATTAAATTAGTTTTGCTTTGCATTTACACTAAATGAGGTAATTCTTTTATTAACTTCATTTTTATTATCAGGATTTAAGAAACTGATGTCAATAACTGAACGCTTATGTAATTTGATGATGAGTACAGTGTTATTCATTATTTCCAACTTTCTGTTTCTTGAAATAATAATAGGGTGGATTTAGGTACGTACTTCAAAGTAATATTTTGGGTCGGGGTCAAACTATATGATTAAGAAAGAAACGTCTGCGACCTTACTTCCTTCACCGGACAATCAAATATGAAGAACGTAATTCACACTAACCTCAAAACTAATTAAACATTAAACCATATGTAACTAACCCATAGAACCAAGAGAAAACATACCCAATATGTTTATAGCTTATTAAGCTCATAGATTAACGAGGGAAAATATATTAACTGCAATTAAAACAAAAAAAAAAAAGGGAATAATATTTTTTAATAACCGGTCTGGGTATGGAACGCGTCCTGAGTTTAATGAAGCAGACAACAAACTTACAAAAGATAAAAACATTTTTTCCCAAATAGGAAGGATCAAAATCATTGCATAAGATGTTATTTGACTAGTCAAATTCAACGCAAAATCGTTCTTAATGCACCAATCCAATTCAAAGACCCCACCAATCGATTGTAACCACCGTCGCTTGTCCGCCGATTGCACAGAATCACCTCACCACCCATAAATTTTGCGAAACTGTCAGCACGAGAAATTGACTTAGCACGATAAATAGTGAACTGACATATTTTACTGTCTGACGTACGTGGCGGAAACGGAACCCCCTGTGTCCCTTGTCGTCTCTCTTCAAAAAGAAGGGGTACTGCTTGCTTTTATCCTTCTCCCCTCGATCAACACGTGTCTTCACCGGCAATCACCGGTTACCGGTGTTAAAACTTATTGGAAGCTTCTTTTTCTTTTTGAGAATCACTTCACTATATAAAAATTTAAAAAGAAAAAGTCAACTCTACTAGTACTTCTCCTTTTTTTCGTAAATTGTATTTTCAAGTAAAATTTTTTAATTTTTACTTAAATTTCACCTAGTTGCATGTCTATAATAAAATAAATAATATTGTGAAAATGAACTGAAAATAAAATAAAAATAATTAAATATAAACTATTTTTAAATTATGCTATAATTTAGTAAATTTTTAAGTGATATAAATAACTTTTTTATGAACATTAAATTATATATTTCTGACAATTATCAATTCTCTTCATTTGTTTCTCAACACTGTCTTGACAGATATAATTTTATTAACAATAATATCTACCATAACAATATAAATCTTAAGGATGTTTATAATTAATTTGTTCTTCAGAATTAATATATCATTTGCGTTCATTAATTTTGTTTTGAATTTTTTCAAAATTTCAAACTTAAGTCTAAACTTCAGTTTTAGAAAATATGATATCCTGCGATATTTAAAAATATCCAATAATATACAATTTTAATTGAGATGCTGTCGCCAAAGCTCATTGACCCAAGTACATTTAAGTTAAGTTAAGATGAGCACCATTTGATGGCTAAGGAAAAAAGAGAATGATTGGAAAAAATTTCTCAAGGTTGATTCCTTTTGTGTTCCTACAGTCGCAGCCAGTAACCGGTCTAAGAAACTAGCAAAATTTTTTAGGGACCCACACGCAACTTCCACCACCTCCTCGTTCGTCCAAAAACGAGAACAAAACGACAAAACTGACACGTAGAAAATTTAACAACAATTATTTATTTATTGGGTGTTTAAATGTTAATTAGAAGAAGTTAATTAATCATACGGTTATAACAATAAGATAGATAGCGAGAGACAGGGAGAGAGAGAAAGCAAGGGGACCTCTAGAAAGACCAAAGCCCCAAAGCTTCGCTCTGATTTGCAGAGAGAATCCAAAGGACCAGAGGTAGTTGATAACTAAGAACTGCGAAGAACACACACACAAATATACATATATATATATATATATTTAGAGAGAGAAAGAGAGAGAGAGATAACACTGTTTCCATAGACTTTTAGTCCTTCCTCTTCTTATCCAATCCGTAAGTCTCTAACCCCCCTCTCTATCTCTTGCATTATAATTCTCTCCTCCCAATTTCTCTCTTTGGTTTGTGAGCAGATCTTAGTTCTGTTCTTGGGGTATTTTTTTGAAGGTGCTTGATTTTTCTTTTTTCTGGGCTTCTACTTTATATTGGTTTTTGGAGATCTGCTGCGTTTACTCGCAACTTTCCTCATCTAAATTATCGTTTTAACTCTGTTTTCCTTTTTCATTTTGGGTTTCGTTTTCTTTAAACTAGTTTTTGTCACAGTGAGTTTTGTCCATCTCCAGCTAGAGAAAAGAGAACAGCGAATTTGATTTGAGGATTAATATTCTCTCGATCGTTTGTTTCATCGGATTCAGATCATCCAAGTGTTTCTAAATTGTATCGAAAAAGAACATTTTTCATTTCTCCATTTCGAAACAAACTTCGGAAATTGTATTTTGAGCTTCTTCGTTCCTTTTCTTGGTCATCCTCTAGATTTGTTGCAAACAGCTTCAAATTTTATCATTTGGGGTTTCTGGGTTCCATTTGTTTATCGGAATTAATCTTCTTCAGCATACAAAAATTTAAATTCTTGCTCTTTGTCTTGGATAAAAACTAGAAAGTCAGTCCACTTTATAGGAAACTTACGTTAAATTCGCTCCATCTAGGGTCTCTCTTGTTTTTTGTTTCCCTATTTTCGCTATTCGTGGTGCGGTTTCGGTGCTTGGTTTTGTCCGTTTTGTTTAGCTCTGAATACAAATGCAAAAAGCTGGATTTGGGCTGGTGGTTTAATTCCTTTTACCTGGCGAAATTACAGAGACATGTTGGAGGGTCGGTCCTGTGACTCGTGTCTGGTCTCGAGGGTGTTTGGTAACTCCTGCCAGCCTGAATCTCAGTGGCTTTTGATGTCTTATCAGCTCAACGGCAAGCGTCCATTAGCCAACTCCGAGGATGGTTACCGGGAGAGTAAATCCCGAAAGCTGTCGGATTCTCGTGAAGCCATTCGCGAGCAATTCGATAATGATCAAGCGGGGCATTCATCTGATTCTGATCCCCTGATTGATGCTATTGGGAGAGACATGTCAATTAACTGTCTCATTCGATGCTCACGTTCTGATTATGGGTCCATAGCATCGCTGAATAGGAGTTTCAGGTCGTTAGTTAGAAACGGTGAGATATATAAACTGAGGAGGCAGCGTGGTGTCACCGAACACTGGGTGTATTTCTCATGCCAACTGCTTGAATGGGAGGCCTTTGATCCCATTAGCCGCAGGTGGATGCATTTGCCAAGGATGACTTCAAATGAATGTTTCATGTGTTCGGATAAGGAGTCCTTGGCTGTGGGCACTGAGCTTCTTGTATTTGGGAAGGAAGTGATGTCCCATGTTATATATAGGTATAGCATTTTGACCAATTCTTGGTCTTCTGGGAGAAGGATGAATGCCCCCAGATGTTTGTTCGGGTCTGCCAGTCTGGGAGAGAAAGCCATTTTAGCTGGCGGTTGTGATTCTCTGGGAAATATCCTGAGCTCTGCAGAGATGTATAATTCCGAGACCCAGACTTGGGAGACATTGCCAAGCATGAATAAACCAAGGAAGATGTGTTCTGCGGTGTTTATGGATAGCAAGTTTTATGTAATTGGGGGGATTGGAGGAAGTGATGCAAAGCTTCTGAATTGTGGAGAGGAGTATGATTTAGAAACAAAGAAATGGACAGAAATTCCTAACATGTCCCCTGGTCGGAGTCGGAGTGCCAGAGAGGCTGAGATGCCTGCAGCTGCTGAGGCCCCTCCTTTAGTTGCTGTGGTCAATAATGAACTGTATGCTGCTGATTATGCTGACATGATCGTTAGAAAGTATGACAAGGCGAGAAAATCATGGTTTACTGTAGGAAGGTTGCCTGAACGTGCAGTCTCAATGAATGGCTGGGGTCTCGCATTTAGGGCTTGTGGAGATCGGCTTATTGTTATTGGGGGACCTCGAACTTCTGGTGAAGGTTTTATTGAGCTAAATTCCTGGGTTCCAAGCGAGGGCCCTCCACAGTGGAAGTTACTTGCAAGAAAACGATCAGGGAACTTTGTGTATAATTGTGCCGTTATGGGATGCTGAGCATCTGGATATGGTGGCATCATGTGATCCGTATTGGTGCCCCCTGCCAGTGAGATGTACAAGATTTAGTTTATCCATCAATACAGGAGTCTTGGTAATGGGTAATTTGCCCCTAATTACTTTTTCATTTTCTTTTCCCTTTTGGCTGGGGGTTGGGAGGAGGAATTTCAGATTTTTACTCGGGATACATCAGAATTTTTTCTTGAATTTTATTTTCTTTTCTTCCATTTAATTTGTGTCTTCCCCATTTCCAGTGGCACGATAATTTCAGATGTTGGGGTCCTGTAGCACAGGAATAGTTTTAATAATATTGATTTACCAACACATCGATTAGGTCACCGATGGTGTTTGCAGAACAAAGCCTTCTTTACTGTTTTTTTTTTTTTTCCTTTTCGTTTCCCTTTAGAAAAAGAAAATCAAATAACTAGTCATATGGGCTCAATGATCCATCCTTTTCTTGGCATTGTTATTGAGGAACAAAATAAGTCCTGAGAGGTTATTTTTGATGATGGGTTATGTACTTATTCATTTATCATTGAAATTAATGGGTTATATACTACGAACACTGTTCCTCCACTTTTTACTTTTTTTGCATTATTTGAGTTTGCTAACTTCGTACATGTTTTAATTGCACTTTAGATGAAGAAAATTTACATAATGATGGAACGAGAGTCCTGTCAAATTTTGGTTTGAAAGTTCTTTCCCTTCACTCAATGTTGCCTTTTCAGCTTAAATTAGTAAATCACCTTCTATTAATATCTGTTTACTTATTTTCTATAAAAGGAACACCAACATAATTTCAGTTCATTTATATAACATTTGCATCTTTGAAATTTTTAAAATTTTGAAAAGTGAGATATCTGAGTGTAGGATTTCTCGATTTCTAGTTCTGTAAGATTTCATTTAACCATTCAATTCTACATGCCTGGAAAGAAAAATACGAGTCATTTGTCAGATATTCTGCTGTGGTAGCATCTTGTTATACTTCTTTCTTATACCAAGACACTATGCTTACTGATTCCCATCATTAAAGTATTTCTGTAAAGATCTAAAGTTCTCTGGAATCTAACCAACCATGAAAATTTTCTGCAATATTGCATTGTAAAAGGTGGAGTCAAAAGTTATGACTTGGGCATGAGAAAAATAATCCCTTAAGAAGCTACAGTTATCTAAACCAGTTAATCGCGTAACACATGCTATGTGCTTTTGGTGCAGTAAATTCTTTTCATAGGAAGCAGATAAAACGTTTTGTTGTTTATGTTTTTGGTTTTATGTTTAAATTAAATGGAGGATTCCAAGTTGACATGTATGTGTTGGAGTTATGTTGTTAAGGATTGCTCACAAAACAAAAGAAAAGAAAGTGATACTGGAAAGAGTGAGAAGGTATTGGTGTTGGCATGCACACCAATTCAAAATATTGGCAGGAACAAAATACTGTTTAATAGTCTTGATGTTTCTTTTGAGCTTTTATGTTATTCAGGCGGTTAGATGCCAATGTTCTATGCATGATTGTTATTCAGGATGCCCTTCAGATATTTGGTGAAATAGGTAAGATGCCAATATTTTATGCATTATAAGTTTCAGGGAAATTAACTTTGTCCTGTGTTGCATAATATCGTTTTTGTTTGCAAGTGATTATCTGACTTGTCTTATG
Organism: Erythroxylum coriaceum; assembly: GCA_026874005.2. Lineage (NCBI taxonomy): Eukaryota > Viridiplantae > Streptophyta > Magnoliopsida > Malpighiales > Erythroxylaceae > Erythroxylum > Erythroxylum coriaceum. The sequence continues at coordinate 2,692,597 of JANQAP020000074.1, forward strand.
CATTCCCTGCACTTCAGTCATCCATGAGCTGTTGTTGACCAGCTAAACCAGGCAGACAGCTAGAATGCCAATTTGTGTGGCATTCTTCCTGTTCTGGGGGTGTAAAAGTTTAGAAAGAAAAGAAATTTTTTTTATAAAAAAATTAAAGTTAATTAATGATAGAAGAGTGTTAGCACTGATAATGTTCAGCCCATAGTTAAGCACCCCAAGCCTCTCATAACATATGTACGTAGGGGTAAATTGG
>JANQAP020000074.1:2795881-2809189 GCA_026874005.2 Erythroxylum coriaceum
ATGTTTTCAAGATCAATGGAATCATGATCAATGGAATCATCATGATTCCATTGATCTTGAAAACATTTAAACACTTCCATTGATCTTGAAAACATTTAAACACTTTTGGTGTGTAGACACTAGCTTTCTCATGATTCCATTGATCTTGAAAACATTTAAACACTTTTGGTGTGTAGACACTAGCTGCATGCTTTAAAATTTAAACAGGTGCTGACAATGCTGGAGTGCTTACATTAGTTCTAAAATCAGCTTTCAACTCATCAAATCGACAATCATCAATTAGCCTCTGGAAGTGATTAAAAATTTATAAAAAGTTATACTGATAACTCACGTATCTTTTACAATGCTATTTATGCTCTCACTTCGTTGTGTGGTGGTCATGTCAATACAAAACATTCGGTGTCCATAAACCAAAGCCCATTTTTCCTTTATATGAAACATATGTTTCAACCAATCATTATCTTGAAGTTTATATTTTTATAGCTTCTCATTCCATGCATTGAAAAAATCTTCTTCTTCTTCAAAGTCATATATGCATGAGCCGAAATCCCGCTAAAAATCTTTATACTGAGAAAAAACGCCACTTAAATGGATTGCGATATTTTGATAAATGTGCGAGATATAAAGTCGATGACGAGTTTCAGGCCATTTTGAAGTTAATGTCTTCACCATCACTGCATCCTAATCAGTAAGAATAGTTAGAGGCTTTTTCTCATACATGGCTCTAGCAAATATGTAGAACAACTACTCAAATGTAAGAGCAGTCTCATCGAATAGTAGTGCAACACCAAAAACTACAGTTTACTTGTAGTGGTTTACACCTACAAATAAAACAAGTGGACGACCCTCACCATTTTTCTTGTAGGTAATATCGAAGCAAACAACATCACCAAATCTAAGTGATCATTCCTCATCTTTGCATCTAGCCAAAATATATTAGTTATCAAATCATCTTTATCCACTTGAATGGCATAAAAGAAATTAAGATCTTCAAATTGCCTTTTATACAAATATTTTAATACGTCAGCTGTATCTCCCTTTTCATATCTCTTGTTCTTTTGGATCTTAAATAATTCTTATAATCCTCCGAAACAAAACTAAGATTATTTCTCCCAACTGCTTGTCTCACCATAAGATCATGGGATGCTTTTGGTAGAATTCCCACATTATTATCTATTTGAATTTGCATTGCTGTAGCAAAGGATATCTTTTTGTGACTTCTATACAAATGTGTTTTGTTAGGAATTGAAAGATAGTGATTGTGATTTTCAACAAATTGAATCACTTGAAATTTTCCAGTTTTCACACTATTAACTTTCATTCTTGCCTCACAACCAAATCTTGTTTTTGAATATGGAGCTATTACATACACATCATTTTTGTCAGGCATCCTTTTACCTTCAGCACTACAAAAAAAAACTTGCTAATCAATTTACCAGATTTATCTTTATGACTTTTGCTCCTTCTTATTCCAAAGCCGACATGTTTGGCATACATTAAATAATATCGATAAGCTTGTTCTTCTGCCTCAAACTCCATGCCAATTTTTGGTATTAACTCTCTTGGAACAGATGAGTGGACTTTGTTCAAATTCTCCTCAGAATTCGGATGCACCAAATCAGTTGACTTCATATTACTACTCTCATTGCCAATACCAATTTCATCATTCTTATGCTGCTCCTTCTCAAGTTCATATTCTAATCGACAGTATGGAGGAGATCTACCTTCCATCATTTTGTTTAATACTAAATTCGATACCTGTCAAATTCACAAACGACATATCATTATGGCTTTGTTTTCTGATAAAATCATTGACATAATGAAAAAGGAGTGTTCACAAACTACTGGGAACATTAGATGGTTAGATTAAGGAGTAAAATGTATTTTAGTTTGCTCTGCAATAGCTTATTTAATTCCTATAACAGAAAAAGTGATTGGAGAATGAAAGGTTTCACGTTGTACAATTATAGGCTCTCATCTTCTCTCTGGACAACTAACACCTGAAAAATTCGTAAATTCTTCCCAGTAAATGAATAATATGCTTTATAAGGCCTTATACCAACCACAAGTCAATATTATTAGCAATAAACTTTGAATCAAATGTTTATATTTCAAATTAACTAATCTGCAATGTTAAGTAACTCAACCTTTACAATATACAGTAACTATCACTCACAGTATAAACAAAAACAAAAGAAGTAAGAAAGATGATGTCCATGCATCAAAACAATCAAAGTATCTTCAAAAGTTACCTTTAAGGAAAACATGAAGACTATCTTGAGTTTAAGAATCACCAGAGGAGTCACGCACTAAAGTAGCTTATAGCTCTCCATATTAAAGATAATAGTAAACGTAAATTACCAAAATGATGTCTTCCAAAATGCAAATGGATCAGCAACAGAGTCATATTACAGAGACTTCAAAAGTGGCAGAGCATAAAGGGGGCATTTTTTAAACTACACAAAAAGGTGGTTTTGGTCTGGTGAGCCATTCTCTCAAGAAATGTTTAGAGAGAGAGAGGGAATGATAATAAAAAACAACAATCTACAGATGAAAAAACATACGAAACTTACATGAGAAGAGACTTGAAAGTTGTCAAAATCTTATCTTTCTTCCTTTGTCATTAGTAAAGAACAAAGAACAATAAAAAAGTTGCCATCTTAATTATATATAATATTGTCTTGCATGATGGATGTGTTTCTTGGAGCGGCACTAGATTCTTCACAATCCTAGTTTTTAGAAATATTTCTAATTGTCTTGTTACCCATCTTTTACTTCTTTACTCTACCAAATGTGAGAATAAAGTTAATTTGCTTTGTGAAAAATTACACAGAGAAGGGAAAAAATCTTTGAAAGATGTGAAAATTGGATAACAAAGAAGCGCAGACACAAGTTGATGGCCGGGAAATCTTTCGTAAGATTGCTTTGGTAATGACACACAACAGTCATTTGTTGTTTCTATGAATAACACAAGTATCGTTATATTTTTGGACTATATTCTCATGTAGTATTTGTAATATTGTCTTTTTGTAATTTGCTAGTATACTCTAATGATTTGAATTTTCATTTTAAGTCATTTACGTAGAAATAAATAAATAAAGTTTTACTGCTAATATCCCACCTTTAATGCGCATGACTAATTTAATTATGGTACTCTTTTTTACGTTTATTTCTTAATTTCAATTATTTCATTTGATATTAATGTTACGTATATTAATAATTTTATTAATTAATTAAAAATGTAATTTTGATTGATAGGCACAACAATCGTTTTATTTTGACAATTTGGGAGTTGGTATTTGCAATGAGAAGTGTGGTTGTTCTCTTCAATGCCTTGGTGACATGTTTTGTATTTGTAGAAGAGGAAAAATATAGGTTAGTGAGTTGCTTCAGGTGATTATACTAATATTAATAGGCTAAATGATAGTTTTTTATTTTTACATAACAAATCCAATCAGTATCCAACTGGTAAATTGGTATTGCATTCATAAGCCTTTTGTAAATTAAACATCTAGAAAGGAAAAATGACGTATAACAAAACAATTCTTAGGCAAAAGCATACCTCCTTGACAGATTCATGCCATGCATATTCCCTTGCTCTATCTTTATCAACTATCTTGATCATAAAGTTTGGTGGTGCAATGACCAGTTCGTATCAAATCTCTATTATGCACTTATCGACTAAATCAATAGCTTCTTTGAGTGACATGCCATTATGGTAATGTCAGTCCATCATGTCGAGAGAAAAATATAATTCGTAACCAAAAGCTCTCCTATCAACCTTGTTAAGTGTAGCAACCTGTTGATTATGGAAAGAAACAAAGCCATATCCTTTCGAGCGACTAGTTTTGTGATCCCACATAACCCTCCGCATCTTTGACAATAATGAAGCACAAGAAAAGATTGGGAACTTTATCAAGAAGAAAAAAAGAAAAAAAAGAAAACAATGGAAAAGAGAAAGAAAAGCTTCTAGTGAACTAGATAATAATAACAAGAAGTGTTAAAATACCAAACGAGGGAGCATAAGATACAATGAAGACAAAAAGGGCACTCCACTTTCCAACTTATTTCGGTCTTCCAAATACAAACAAAGAAAAATCATCCCTATCCACTAAATGCATTGCAAAATTATTTACATTACTAGGTACTTCCATATAAGATGCAGACATCATAAGATAAACATTGATTTCTTAACGCTACAAAAGGAGGGGTGGATGGCTGCTGAAATTAGGATATGGAGAAAAGAACTTTTCTAAGGTAATTAAAAAATCATTCATTAAAGCAAATATCAAATTCTACACAGGGAAATTGCAGAACTATACCTCTGTTTATTGGAAAAATGAGAAGATCAAACATTCACTTTTCTTGGAGAGTCTATTTGAACTAAACCCCTACAATTTCCTTCAATTACAGAGTGAACCTGCAAAAGAGATATGGTCAGACATTTAACCCATCAAGATTTCTGAAGCTACAACTATAATGTGATTAAATGAAGGCAAAATTGTATCACACCATCTTTGGAAGATTAAGGAGATGCCCAGATAAAAGATATATAGACCTCTAAAGTAAATTACTATTATCAAGAATAACTTGAAATAAAAAGATACATCCCTCATCTGCCTGTTTAACCCTTTCAATTTGTCATATCCTACTTTACATAGGTCCATACATCGATACTCGTCAATCTTGTTCTTCTCCTCTAATACATTAATTTCATAATACTTCTTCCTTGGAGGCAGGGGAATATTTGGGAAGATGTTAAGTCACGGCCTTGCATGCATGATCGTGCATGTAAGTCATGGTTGTGACTTCATTGGCACAATTGTGACTTAACTTGCATGGTCGGTGCAAGCAAATCACGATCATGACTGAACTTGCATGACTGTGTAAGTGCAAGTGCAAGTTGAGATACCTCTCAAAAGCTTCAAGATGGTGTAATTTTGTATTGGTAATCTTGTATTGGTTTTGGATCAATAGCCGTGACTGCAAAGAGAGGCAGTATTTAGGAACACCATAAAGATTCCATGGAATTGATCAAACAAACTTAGGAAGAATGAAGAAGAATGGCAGTTGTTTGTGAAAGTTGAGACACGTTTATATAAAGTGAGTTTGTGGAGACAACAAATGATATTGAAAAGAAAAAGAAAAAAGCTACACTATATTATCAATTCAAAAGATTATAATTGAACTTCATAAAGAATTTAATTCAAGAAAAAACAACTTTGTACAGTTTAGCCAAATACACTCTGAAGCTCTAGAAACTACCCTTGGCAAAGTAAACATTCATGTCGCAAGAAGAATGTTACTTGGTTATGACATAGAGAAAATCCACACGGACAGACTATTTTTCTCAATCACAGCCTTGAGAAGACCAAGAAATTTATAATATCAACTTTCACATTATCGCACCATTTCAAACTTATATCTCTTAATATCCTACAATTTACAGTTTTCTGCCGCCTAAGTCATCCCTTTTATTGTCGCATTTAGGTAACCCTCCAGGTCCAGTTGCATCAATCCAGGGCATTTTTTTGAAATCACTGCCCATGCTTCATCGTCCATTCCTGGTCCCTTTTCTTACAATATCTCCAATCTAAGAATTTCAAAGTTTAAATCAATATTCTTTATCCTCAGACATCTGTTCATCTCCAAATGCATGATTTCTTTGCATTTTCTCATAAATTCTCTAATCCCTTTTTCTGTGATAGAATGACAGAAGGCAATATCAAAGAATGTATTCATCACTTAAGTTGTTTAGCTCAATAATGGATTCGTCTGTGAGGAAATTAGCTCAATAATGGACTCATCCGTAAAAGTCACACATTTTGATGTGGTTGAGATTTGGGAATCTAAGTATTACAAGGTGTAAAAAAGGGACAAAGAAAGACGAGACGGTGAGAGGGGTTCCAATTGGCGATGATCTTCCAGGAGTTTGAAGATCACTGAAAGTGAAGGAATCTGGGATTCTTTAGTATTGAAAAAAAGGAGAATGTCCGAAAATTTTTGATTTTGTGATAATGAATATGAAGATGAGGAGGACATCGACTGGGGTCGACTTGACTCATAAGCCACGAATTTTGAAAGATTAGCAGGGTTTGTAAAATTTAAGCAGAAATAACAACATTTTTTCGATTGGACAGAGTTAGATAGACTAAGGTTAGATGGAGAATACCTTTCCATAATTGAGGTGCTCTCAATTCACGTTATTTTTATAAAACTACAAAAGGAAGTCAAACGGTAAACGACGAAACCTGAAATGCCTTTCATAATAGTTATTAGATTTTGGTATTTATTTATTTTTATATATAGCATTAGGATACAGAAGATTAAGTTGAGCCATTGACGAGATGGTTCGCTTATTTGACATAATCTCCCGAAGCATACATGCACATAGATGCTGAGAAGTTTTTCGCAGGCCTCAAAGTGTCGAGAGGATATTGGTCATGCCACTGCGAGGTTTGCATAAAGCGTTCAATGGGTGAGCCTTAGGCATTGTGAGCCCTGTTCCCTCTACCATGCTAATCATCTCTTTGCTAATCCTTCCCCACTCATAACAATGAATCAATGAACCTAGTGTAAGACCTATCACTCGCTTGGCTACACCAGAACCAGGACAAGCTCTTCTTCCTGCACCAAATGGCAGCAATTTGTGCCCTTCATCTTCTCCGCCTTCAAATCTTTCTGGCATGAATTTCTCTGGTTCTGGCCATTGCTTGGGATCTCTGTTCATGCTCCAAGTATTCACCAACAACATTGTTCCTTGGGGCACAAAGAACCCACCAACAGTACAATCCGCAGTCGACTCATGTGGCAATAGAAGTGGTGCAGGTGGAAAGAGTCGAAAGGTTTCGGTGATGACGTTCTGCAGGTAACTTAACTTCGGTAAGTCCGTTTCATCTAACAGACGGTTCTGTCCAACAACAGAATCTATCTCTGCATAGGCTTTTCGTAAAGTTTCTGGATTGTTCAGGAGAAGTGACATTGCCCACTCCATTGTAGCTATCGAAGTTTGGGTTCCAGCAGTCAACGTAGTCTGTACATAATAACATCGTATGCCTTAGCCGATTTGTTAACAAGTGTTCAGTTCAGAATTTCCTTTTTAATACTTACCAACATAACACCTTTGATGGTTTGATCCGTGTAGAATTCGGGTTCTGTCTCTTTCAAAGACAACATGACGTCAACCAATGTCAGCAATCTTTGTTGCTTGGTATCCGATTGGACATTCTTTGTTCTCCTGAGCTCTTCAATGAGGTTCTGTAAGAACCTATCGAACTCCTTCATCAATGCCTTCATTCTTTCCTCAACCCCTCCATAATCCACCCATTGAAGCACCGCCAAGTAATCGTTAATATTGGAGCTCCCACGGAGCTTCTCCATTTCTCTTGTGATAGATTGAAACTCTCTTTCATCCTTATGGTCGGCTTCCTTTCCGTAGTAACGCTTCCCAGCAATAGTTCTCATGACAATATTAAACGCAACCTCCGTCAACTTTGCTGACATGTCAACAACCTTACTTGTCCCATTTATCGAGCAGTCCCCTAATAATTGCTTCAGCAACAATCGTACCTCTTCCATCCGAATCCCAGAGAAAATTCCAAGACGGGTATTAGAGAAGAGCTCTACAGTCGTGAGGCGTCTGAGGTTACGCCAATGGTCACCGTATGGGGAGAAGCCTATAGTCGTGCAGTTGTAATTGAGATGCTTTCCGGCGAGCGTTTGAGGGCGGTTTGCGAAAGTCAAGTCGTGTTTAGTAAAGCACTCCTCAGCTGCCGATGATGAGGAGACCAAGAGCACCTTACGAGACCCATATCGTAGGAATAAGATGTCACCGTATTTTGTAGAAAGTTGATGCAGAGCTCGATGAACCGGTTGTTTTAACAGGTGAAGATGGCCTATAATGGGACGAGCAGGTGGACTAGGTGGCAGTTTTTTGTGGTTTGCAGTATTTTTTAAAGTAAATCGGAAGGCAAGCAAAACGAGGAAGAATACAAATGACAAGTTGAAGACGTTAGCTACCTCCATTCTCAGCTCTTGCTTCTATGGAGATAATGTTGTAGGAAAACTGAAGGTCTAGGGTACTAAAAATACAAGCCTGACATCGGATTTATGCTTGCAACTACAGAAGACAACAAATGTTGATTTTGATAGGCCAAGGTAAAAAGAATCCATCTTTTGTTAGTGAATTTATTAATTTAACAATTATTAATTATGAACTTTTATAAATATAAGGTGAAGAAAATTAAATTTGATCTTCATTAAAATAATAAAGAAACTCAATAAAAGGTATGATTTAATGGATTGAAGTTTAGCCAAAAAAATGAGTCATATTTAGTGTAGGCCGATTATGTAATTAACCTATGATGAGAAAGTCCAACAAAATTACTATAAATACCTGCTGAGTTTTCATGCTACCTGCTTAAAAAATAAGTTTATATACGTTCAATTGCATTAGAAAAACGCAAAAAGACATTAAGAGCGTAAAGATTACACATAAAGATATAAACATTTCATAAAGTTAGTCGAAAGTTTAAGTTAGCGTAATTTGTTAACAACTTGTTCATTGTACAATATTGGATAACAAAACATGTATGTTTCTACATTTTCGTTGATTTTGAGTCCATTATTAAAATATGACTAACATCTTTCTCACGGATGAGGACATGAAAGCAACTTCTCATATTTTACGATGAAATAGACTGTTATCTCTAAAAAGATCGACACTTCACCTTACTCTTCTCTCTTTGCCTAACCAAATCCGTTGCAGAGTGAAACAACTGTGGCCGGAATACTGGTAATGGGGTGGATTGGAAACTGCTACAGACAAAACTCAACAACCTGCTTAGCCATAAATAAATCTGCTTCCATATAAGGTCCAAATCAATGCCTTTACTGACAAATTCTTCGTACAGAGGTGTTGGTCTGATTAAGACCACATCACGTACTCGGCCGAAAACTGGGACCTGAAAAGCTTACTGCCCGAAGAAATACTCAAAGTGGCCACATCAGTCTTGCAGGATTTCTCCGTTGAAGGTATCAGAAGAGGAAACTTGCGATTTTGGAGGAAATTTCTGCTCGGAAGGCTTTTCCTAAAATGTAATAAGAAGATTAAGAAAACCAAAACAGATAAACGCTTCAACTTGCGTTTCAAAGTTTGCTGACAACATTAAACAAAGTAATGTCCTATCATTGACGCTTTCATTTAAAACTTTACAATAAACTGATAAAACAAACTTTTATTTTCGCATTTTGGTTCTCTCACGCCAAACTTTTGAAGTACAAGCTGCCGTTTAGACTTATATCTCAGCATATGATTCGCCTAATAGCATCGGCACATATATATCTTTAGTAATTTGAGACTTGAGCAAGAGAAATTTCAGAATTAGATTTTATGTGTGCCACTGCCACATTATTTCATATTCCTTAATATAAATTTATTCATAAATAGTGGAAAAGTACTATTAGTTTTTATTAAAATTTTGAAATAACTGATATTTCAATTTTTAACTTTGCACAAGTGAAAAAATAAATTAAGATTAATGCTTTAAATGAGGTCAAGAAGATTAATGAATAAGGTCTATCTATCTTCTTATGTATATCAATAAACTTGGCAATACACATATCCAATTATGGCCTGCACATTAATAATTCATAACTATCTTAATGGTTAGTAATTATCCAATGGTTGGAATATTTCTTTTCCTAATTTCTTTTTAAATTGCACATGAACTAGCAAGAATTAGAGCCATTTATTATTGATAACACAATTCTATTTGAGCATAAAAAATGAGATTATTTTTTAATTTATTTGAGTTTTGTCACACAAAAAAAAGTTCAACCCTTTTTGATAAAATAGTGTAAAATGAGAAGATGGTGATTCAGTCCTTAAATGACGATGGCCTGTACGGATTTCACGATGATGTGGAAGTGGCATTAATAACTTGACAATAAAGAGTGAAATCAGAATGAAAGTAGCTTTCATGAAAACAACTTTCCTTTTATTGGTAATAATTTATAAGATATAAGGCATTTTTACTTTTTTAATTTCCCTCTAAGCCATTCTTCCCTTGAACTCAAACAATTATTTAAGTTATAGCGTATAAATAGTCTATATTTATAACCTGTATAACAATTTATATGGAGTTATTTTTCACAAATACGTTAGTCTTTACCATTAGTCTCTTAAAGTTTGTCTGAATTTCCTCTTTCCTTGTATATATATATATATATATATATATGGTAGGTGAACTATCTTACAATTAATTATGTGATAATAAGTTACTTGCAAATTTTTATTAACAAAGTCAAATTTATGTCATAAAAAATAAATTTTAATTATGCCTTTAAAATTTTTTTAAAAATATATCTTTTTGTATTTTAAAAATTATATTGTTTTTCTTTCAAAATATTATTAAACTCGTTGGGCTACATAATTTTAAATTCAATCCACTTATTATTAAAGATTCCATATAGAAGTTGTAACACTTTAATTTCCCTCTCCCAGTATATGAATGTTTACTCCTAACTCTATTATATTTTCGAAGTAGTTCGATAAACAACTAAACAAATAATGTTTGGAATCCTAACATAGAGGTTTGCATTTGACTATACTATACATACCTAGTATGGATTATAGTTTCCACAACACATCAATATGCAAAACTATTATTTCTTAACAAATTACAACCATTGAATATTTACACAACGAATATTACAAAGTTGAAAAGTCGGTGGATCGTTATTGGAGGCTGAGCTTTGAGTAAGGTCAGTCCAGTTCCCCTCCCATGTCGATTTCGGCTTCACAATCCTAAACCATTTAGATAGTAAACTTCAATCAATATCGACTTGTAGTTAGATTAAAAAGTGAATTGTCACGTCGTTTATACTGATTGCTTGTGATGAGAAAAGTTTGCATAATTTCCTTATTTGATGTGACCTGCATCTTATGTTTCCATTTAATTTCTGAGAAAACGTCATTGATTTGGAAAATACATCATCCACGTATGGTCCCCGAGAGAAAACAAAGGAAAAATGACTCCAGAACAGTACTTAAATTACTTGTGGTTTTAATTATTTTATAGAAGAAACGTTGGCGTGAAATAGAAACCAAACTACATGAGCGGATTACCTATATGTTCCTTATTTCTTCACCACAACAAGTGGCAATTATGATCTGCCTAGCAAAGTAAAGTCTTTCAAATAAAATCTTTGCTTAATCATGTGCTTTAAAATACACTAATCATAGACTAGCAACGTTTTTACACTTGGCCTCCACGACATGTTTAGGCATGGTTATTCTTAACGTGGAAATAGAGGTAGCACTTAGAATATATAATATTATTGATGTTAATTTAAAAACCGGAACTTGCATATAAATATTTTTAGGATTTCTAATAAAATAAAACATATTAAATATAAATACAAAAGTTAAATAGCATGGGAAAACACTTTAAAGATACAACCATTTCAATACAACTTATTTAGTATGGATTCTAGCATTAGAAAGGACGGGACCATATAATCATTTTTGTAATATAATCATATTTGTTTGGTAGTTGTTGTACATTAGGAAGGTTTGGAGGGCTTGTTGGAAGCTTTTTTTCTTTTGTCTTTATCAAAATGAGCTTGGAAAGGAAAGCAGAAAATTTGATGTGTGATGTTTTAAGTATTTGTCCCTTAACATGAGCAATATTTAAGTAGGAAGGCAACCTTCCTCCGAATAGGCAAAACTTTATTTAATTATATTTAGATTAAAATTATAAAAAATTAGAGTTACACCATTAATTAGATAGAAAATTGTCAAAATATAAAATTTGAGATACAACTCAATAAATATGTTTAAACTTTTTGGACATATTCGAATTTAATTGAACTTAAAAGCTCGATTTTGAGTTTTTCAAATTCGGATTGTGTCGGAAGTAAAACTTAGGGGAGTTTAATTACTTCCTTTGGACAATCATTTACGTTCAAAGAAAAACATTTATTAGAATATATGATACAATAAAAAGTTAAGTCAACGCATTCAGTACATAAAGTTCCTTACTTTGCGGAAGTTTGGAGAAGGTTATAATGTACGAAGCTTTTTCTTTGTATTCTTATAAAGAAGTTGTTTCTGTGATTTGAACCTGTGACCATAAAAAGAGTAACTTTTCCTGTTGCTTCAAAGCTTATCCTCAAAAGTTAACATATTTAGTGTCTAAGAATGTCTACTTTAAAGGGATCTAGAGAGGTCATATTTTTTTTGTCATTTGAATATGTAACTTTATAGTCTTAAAGAAACAACTTTAAGGCTTACTCTCTAAACAGCTTTATCAGAAAATGATACAATAAGATATGTTATTTCATCTGCTAGGTGATTGGCATAATTTGAGAAATTTACCGACAAGGGTATACAAATAGTAAATTGATAATAATTAAGTTTTGGACAGTTCTGCAGTCCGAGGCAGGGTTGAGAGGGATTTCTAGCCAACTCACCCGTAATCGTATCAGGTTCTATCCAAATGCAATTGTCAAATTGTCTAGCATAATGCTTATGGTTGTCTTGTGGTGATTGTCGACATAGCTTGGCTGTTGTGTTGTGACGCACGTACATTTTGAAACTAAGGTATCTTATTAGCACATAGGCAACTCGTTAAGACAAAACCAGAAATGACTTTAGTTACTAGATTTTGGTTTTTATTTAATCTCCTGAAGGATACATGCATAAAAAAATACAAAGAAATTACTCTACACTCTACACGCCTCAGAGTGTGGAAAGGATATTTATCATGCCATTGCGAGGCCTGCAGACAGCCTCCAGTGGGTAAGCCATAGGCATAGTAAGCCCTGTTCCTTCTACCATATTGATCTTCTCTTTGCTTACCCTTTCCCACTCATAACACTGAATCAATGCACCTAGTGTAAACCCTACTACTCGCTTGGCTAGACCAGACCCAGGACAAGCTCTTCTTCCTGCACCAAATGGCAGCAATTTGTACCCTTCACCTTCTCCTCCTTCAAATCTTTCAGGCATGAACTTCTCTGGTTCCGGCCATTGCTTGGGATCTCGGTTCATGCTCCAAGTATTCACCAACAACATAGTTCCTTGGGGCACAAAGAAGCCGCCAACAGTACAATCTGCAGATGACTGATGTGGCAATAGAAGCGGTACAGGTGGGAATAGTCGTAAAGTTTCAGTAATTATGTTCTGCAGGTAACTTAACTTCGGTAAATCTGTTTCATCCAACAGGCGGTTCTGTCCAACAACAGAATCTATCTCTGCGTAGGCTTTTTGTAAAGCCTCTGGATTGTTCAGGAGAAGTGACATTG
>JANQAP020000074.1:2814412-2845085 GCA_026874005.2 Erythroxylum coriaceum
AAGATTGGGATAATCAAAACTTACTTCGAGATATACAAATGAAACTAATACTCTGCACTTATTTATGCTACTTAATTTTTCTTCCTTTTTTTTCATACATGGAAGAGCTATGACTCGAAATAGCACTATATACAATGTAACTCATAAGCAGAAGTATACTCAACTTATCTCGGTAACAAAAATTTCACAACGATCCCAACTAATGTATTACTTAATACTCTACTAAACTTGTGAACGGGTAGGTTAATAAGGTTTAAAGTTTTAAAATCTCAGGTATTTCTAAGAATCAAAAGGTTAAGGCTCAACAGGGGTAGCAAGGGATAATATAAAAGGTAGGTCATTTAAGTCAAGGGTTAAAACAAGAAAAAGGGCCTAATCATCTCTATTAAGCATGCATCCAATAGACTCAAACTGATTCAAAGCAAGCTCTGAAGGTAGTAACCTAAGGAAGTAACACTCAATAAAGAAATATAATGGCTATGAATGGAGTCATCTGGCTCAATCCTCACTTTGGCTCAAATGAAAACTCATTATGCATCTCTACACTACCTTATTGTTCCAAATGTCAATTTGTGACTAAGCTTATGTACCCAACTACTTTTCATCACTCTATATGGTTCACCCTCTACTCAAGTAGCCTAATCCGAGTTAAAGCATGCATTCAATCTAATTCTGACTAGTAAGATAGATTTTAATGGCAATATTTATAAGAGTGATTAAAGTATAATTCCATTGTTGACACAAAGCACATATAATATGCCTAAGCATGCATCCTATCTAGCAAAATGTAAATAATGCAATTACGAAAGTCAAAGTCACCTCCCCACACTTAAAGTTCACATTGTCCTCAAGTTGACAAGTCAACCACCAAGTAAAAGATAATGAACTCAAACCAAACAAAAGAAGTTGAACACACAAATGACATGAAACCAAACAAAAAATGACAGCAAACCAAGCAAAAGAAAATAACATGAAACCAAACAAAAGATGAGATTAAACCAAACAAAAGAAATAACATGAAGCCAAACAAACATGAGATTAAATGAAAACAAACAAGAGAAACAACAAAATTAAAAAGTAAAAGGATAATAAAAGCTTATTCAGATGATGGTGGCGACGATGTTGGTGAGGGAGCTTCAAAATTGTTCCTCCAATAGAAGTTGAGGAATCTCTTCTTCACGCTGCGTTGCTCCTTGTGGACTTGCCTCATTTGGATACCGAGTTCATTTAATTGGGATGTCATCTATTGTTGATTGGCGGTCATCTGGTCGAGAATTTGTTGATATCAGGTGACCTTCGTTGGTGCATTACGTTCTGCTTCTACTGCTTCCTCCTCTAGCTCCGGAGCTGCTCGGGATGTGGAGGGTCAGTTTGCGTTTGTATCTTGGCCCCTCCTGTTCCTTACTACAGCACGTGTTTGAGGATTGCGCATTTGAGGATTGTGGAGTTCCATAGACTAGACTTCCACAATATCGGATCGCCTCAAATACGATATGTCAAACATATCGTGTGGCGTTGTACACACCTCTTCCACATTAAGGTTATAATAACGGGCTAAAGCAGTAACAAAATGCGTCATTCCAAAATATGAACTCTTTTTATTGACAACACTCACTATTGATCAAAAAATTCTGAAAGGCCTGTTAATTTTAACTTTTTGATCCATGCACCATAAAAAGAAAAGTTCTTTTGCCGAGCATTTGTTGATTTCAGTCTTATTGAACATAGTTAAACACATAAATTTGTGCAAAAGTAAAAGCTCGACACTACAGATTAAGGAATTGGGTGCATTACCTGAGTCAAAATGCTTCTCACCCGTTAGAGTTTTCCAATAACTATCGACATTAAAATCAATGTGATCATCTAGAATTTTAGTATTCGACGATTCGAATAAACCACGCATGACAGTATAATCCAATATGTAAACATCACCGAATACCCTAAACTAGAAAACATCCATTTTTTGGTTATCTCTGACAGTGGTGAAAACTCTATGGTCATCATAGGATAAATGGGTACGTCACATCAAACAAACCTATTCCACCCTATATTTGCAGCTAATTGCTCAATTTTTTGCTGCACTGCTATGTTTTCTAGCACTTCAAATCAAAATACCTAGAAGTGACTAATTCTCTAGCTCTAAGGTCCCAAAAACGCGTACCTTCTTTCTCTAAGTAAATTGGAAATGGAAAACGGTAAGCTGCCGCTAAATCGCCCTTACCTTCACCGGAGACTTCACGGTGCAGTTCATCGGTCGGTTCAGTCGGTCTCTGAGCCATCATCTTCCTAGTTGCCATTGTAAGAGAAAAATCAAGAATTTAGAGAAAAATTAAAGAGTTTTAGAGAGTGCGAGGAGAAAATTTTGTGGGTTAGAGAGAGAGGGAGTGAAAGTTTGAGAGTGGGTGAAAAAAGAAAAGGAGAGGGAAACTTTAAGTTTCCCTCTAGATGGAATTCCCATAATCGTGAGATTACTCTCCAAAAACTTTTCTGGAGAGATTTCCCACAATCGTGGGAATCACCATAATTCCTATGATCATGGGTTTTCTCTCCAGAAACTTTCTGGAGAGCTTTCCCACGCTCGTGGGAATCACCACAATTCCCACAAATGTGGGTTTTCTCTTAAGAAACATTCTGGAGAGCTTTCCAATGATCGTGGGAATCATGTCGGTGATTCTTACAAATCCAAACCTTCTTTCAAGCTTAATATTACTTCTCCATGATCCCACAACTTACAAACACATCAAATTAAGATCATCAACAAGAATTTTGAAAAGAAAGCAAATTGAAATTCTAACAAAAACCAAATTAACGTCAATCAAATTCAAATCAAACATGATCATAACTGAATAAATCAAGTAAACAAAAAAAATGACAATCAAAAGAAAATAAAATCTCATGGGTTGCCTCCCCTGTAACATTTCTGTTAATGTCGGTAGCTCGACACTCTTCCTTGGAAACTTAGCCAGGATCAATTATAAACGGCTTGCTTCCACCTTTTTCGTTCAACATTGGTTTTGTAGCCTATAAGTAAGCTACAAATTGTAAAATAATCAAAAGGACAATATGGATAACATTATGAAAATAGATTAAGCTCAATAATGTCTTTTTTTCGAGTGAACTGTCAACATAATAGGGAATAACAAAACTACCTGAATCTTCCATTGAATCCAACAGTTTGTCATGTCATGTATGAAGGAGAGCTGCTCTCTTTCTTCCTTAATCACCTTCGTCTCCTATGCTTTTTCCACTTCTCGTTTCATAACTTCTTCAAACTCGATGTCTGTTGTCATCTATTCTTCGTCCTTTTGTTCTTCAGAAGATTCGAACACACCAATTATCCTGATTGAGCTACTATCCTTCGGATTCTTAAATACATCATTCATGTTGAATGTCTCTTGATCATCATCAATCCAAAAGATAGAATTCCTTCTGTGAACATCTACCCAAGATTTTTCGATGTTCTCCTTTGGTATATCAAGAACTGGTGAATAATAGGGAGGGTTGGCATTCCTTTCTTCAATCTCTTTTTTCGTCTCTTGTTTTTCAATAAAGTAGGGTTCAGATGGTGTTCCACTGGTTCTTTTAGCTCTTCCTCATTCTTAAGTGTGATAGCCTCATATTGCTCTCGTTGATGTAATTCCATATTTCTCAGATATTCTTCCAAATTTCTTTTACAAAATTTATGGGAAAGCTGTCTTACTTGAATCTCTAAGTTGTGAATAGAAGCATCATGATTTTCAAGAATTTGATCGAATTTCTTTTCCAGTCTCTTCTGACTTTCCTCCTGGCTGGAAAACATCCTCTTTTGGTTCTCTTCTTAAGCTGCCAATTTGGAGCCAAACATCTTCATAAACTTGTCCAACTTACTCTCTATCACTCCAATTCAATCTTGCTGAAATTCAAATAGGTCTTGATGTCCGGACTAATAAAAATCTGGGTGGTTCTACTATCCTGCAGTGTATGTATTCCAATAAGAATCGGTACTCCCCAACCATACTGCGCCTCATTGTAATTTGCAAAAGTTCCTTGCTCCCTATAATAATTGTCTTCCATCATTGTTCTTTCTATTTTTTCTCGACATCTATCTCTTCAAATGTCTCATTCCTCATTCTAAGATGTTTTAATGTGTTACCAAATTCTGTCGATCTTCGCATGTTCCTTGTGTTCATACACCTACAAATACACAAGGAAAAGTATAAAAAACTCTTAAATCAAAGTAATCTAAATTAAACAAGATGTTAAACAATCAATCCCCGGCAACGGCGTCAAAAACTTGTTAATGGTAAAACCTATCTACTTGTTTTACGCTCAAAAATCGCAAGTGAACGGTTCGTGAATTGTAGCTTAAAAGAGCAGATATCGATCCCACAGGGATTGATGCCCATACACCACTTAATTTAGATAAAACTTTGTTTGCGAAACGAAATTTTTAAAAGTAAATAATATGGAAAATTAAATTAAAATTAAAAGACTAACTCAAAACAATAGACAATACCAATGTGTAGAAAAATCGAAATTTAAGAATCTAAAGACTAGAGATTACTTTTTTTCCTATTTTGTCTCCCTCTTATTTTATTGATTGAATTGTGTCTCACTCTAGATTTCTGAATGTATTAACTACCCTCTCTCAAGGTGTAATTAATTGTTCCTAATTGAATTAAAGGGAATCAATCGGACGATCTCTCAACCTACCCAATGACTCGACCTATTTAACTAGTTATTAAACTATCCTATGGGTGATTAATTGATTAGCCGAGACCTCTCTTCTAACTATTCAATTAACGTGATGATTGTAAGTCTATAGGTCGCCAACTCTCGTTGTATAATCCTACACAAATTTATCTTACCCACTCTCTCGATTTGTTACAAGATAACAAATAAAATGAACAATCATAAAAGACAACTTCATTCAATTCAATAAAATAGGAGTTCTAACAAAATAGTTAAAAAACAATCCCTAAAACTAAATCAGCCTAACATGGTCTCTATAACATCATCAACATTCAAATAAACCATTTTAAAAAGAATAGAAGAAGTAAGATTGACAAAAAATTAAATAAAAAGACTCTTTTCTCTTCTTTGCCAAAATCTGGAAATTTTAATATTGACGTGCTATTTTCCCCAATCTTGATGATGATCCTTGACTTCAATCCTTCCTCAAGGCTCGAAACATATGTTCTTCACTCCAAAGATGGTCTTTCTACAAAAGGGTTTCGTCCTCCCAAGATGGAGGCTTAATGATGCTTAAATAGTCCAAAAATCCTAAGTTTAATGAAGCCCCGCATATTATCTCAGATTATGATTCCCACGATCGTGGGAATTGGCCATAGAACACTTCCTCTTTTCTTTTCCTCTTAATTTCTAGCTCAATCTCCAAGTTGCTCCATCTTTTTTCTTACACAAAAAATAGTCAATTCTTACCCTAAATTAACATCAAACATAAAAGAACAACAATGGAAATCAAACTAAGCAAAACTATACAAAATGAATCCTAAACTATAACAAAAATCAACAAGTATGCAAGAAAACATATGCCAATTACATAGAAAAACATAGACTAATGCACACCTATCACCCTTCAGGTCCAGTTGCATCAATCCAGGGCATTTTTTTGAAATCATTGCCAATGCTTCATTGTCTATTCTTGGTCCCTTTTCTTGCAATATCTCCAATTTAGGTTGTTCAAATTTTAAATCAATATTCTTTATCCCTAAACATCTGTTCATCTCCAAATGCATGATTTCTCTGCAGTTTCTCAGAAATTCTCTAATCCCTTCTTCTGTGATAGAAGGACAATAACTGATCTTTAGCACTTCTAATCCACGGTAAGACAAGGCAATATCTTTTATGTCTTCATCACTCCAGTTACTATTCCCTGTCAAGCTTAAGAGACTTGACTCGACGATTGATCAAATATTTCACTATATGTTCAACACCAAGTTTATTCCTCTCCATTATGAGATCTTCCAGTGAAGGACAGTTTCCCATAAGTGTAAAGAAGGTTGAGCTTGTTAGTCTAGAGCACAAAATGATGTTTATAAAGCTTAAGTTACGAAAAGTAATTGGATAGCTCAATAATGGACTTGTCTGTGAGAAAATTATCCCCTTCGATAACCAATTATCCAAGTGATTGAAACTTGTGCAGCAAATAAGAGACTCTGAAAAACGAGAAATCATAAGAATGGGAGATAGTCAGCTTGTTGATTGGAAGATAAGATTCTGCAACTAAACTAAGTAATTCATCAGAGATAATCGAATTTGAGAGATCAAGTTCACTCAAACATTTTGCAAAAGAAAACACAAATCAATATAAGGGATTCTAATTCCATCCAACGAAATTGAACTCAAACCAGAAATACATTGCATAGCTATAACAATCCCATTCTGAGATAATCACTACTTCAATAAGTAACATGTAGTTCAAAGACAACACAAGCAGCGACCTATCTGCAATAAAATGATTACAAGAAATATCTATCTTATGCAACTCCTTGATCTTTGTTGACAAATCAAGCAGTAGAAACAACGACCCAATTACTAAAAAATCATTATTCGGAAAAGAGCCAATCTTTAAACAGTTAAGTCTTTTCAAACTCCTCACTTTTGATCCCAACCTTCTCAAACCGATCAAAGGAAAGTGGGATTGGCTGGAAATATCGAGGGATTTAATATGTAATCCACATCGAGAGATTAGGTCAAGAATCAAATCAAGGTCTCTGTAAAAATCACACACTTTAATGTGGTTTAGATTCGAGAATCTGGGTATTATAAGGTGTAGGAAGGGGGCGAAGAAAGACGAGACAGTGAGAAAGGTTCTAAATGGCAATGGTCTTCCAAAAATTGAAGATCAGTGATAGTGAAGGAATCTGGGGAACGTTAGTGTTGAAAAGAAGGGGAATGTCTGAAAATTTTTGGTTTTGTCAGAATGAAGATGAAGACGAGGCAGATGTTAATTGGGATCAGCTTAGCTCATAAGCCATGAAATTTGGAAGATTAACATAATTTGTAAAATTTAAGCAGAAACGACAATGTTTTTCGATTGGACAGAGTTAGACAGAAGATTCCATCTCATTTTTCACACTATAATTGCTGTGTTCGATAACATATGGTTTAGAGAGGAAACTAAGAGCCCTTTCATTTACTTCTTACTTGCTTTTCTATCCTTCAAATATTCCTTTTCTCTCTTTTTTGCTTGTAGTTAATTGCAAAAGTCCAAACAAAGATCACACAAATGGGTATAAATCATGGGGTAATTTCTTCTAGATAGCAAATTCATAGGAAAATATCCCCCAAATAAGCACTATCTTTACGTTTTTGTCGTATGGATACTTACACCAAACTTTTGATGCAATCAACCATTTGTCCAGTGGTATCATGCATCTAAACGAAGACATATTTTTTAAAAAAAGTGGGATGGTATGTGATACAAAGGTCACCTTGGGACTTGAACTTTCACCGAAGTTGATCGCCAACACCCTTTGCACGGCAATCTCACTTAGGTCTGCTTAAGCAAGACTTCAGTCTTCAACGACCCTCGAAGTGTTTACCTCGCACACTCAAAGAAACAATGCTACAAAAACAATAAGAAATAAAGGCAACAAAGGAACACAAGAGAGATATGGTCAACCCAACCTTTATATTACTTTCCCTCAAAAGAATACAAGGAATGTGCTCTCTCCAAGTGAGTTGAGAGCAAAGCTCGAATGAGCTATATATAGGCATTCTAACTTGTATGCCAAGTTACATTCAGAATCCCACTTAAACTGAACTGCCTAAGATCTTGCTAAGATCACGTCTATCTCTATCAGATTACATCACGTGGACCAATTGGATGACACCCCCATCCAAATAGGACTCTAACTGATAAGATAGAATCTACAAGATAACAGAAAGATAGAGTTTACATTCAACTAGGAAACTAGCATCCTTATCCTCGAAGATCTCTACTATCTTCAGATGTTAAGTCTTACTGTAACTCTAACTCTTCGTCATCGCCACATCATCCAAGATCTTCCCCACGATCTTTATCCGCTGATGATGCAGTGTGATCTCGCCAAAGTCCACATAGCACACTGGCTTGATCCAATTCTTCCCACAACAAGTCCGTTAGTCGTGGTTCATCCATCCGAGCATGGGCCAAGTCCTTAGTCCATCAAGTCCTTAGCTTGGGTCGAGTCAATCTCCACAAGGTCCGAGACTTTACCAAAATTCGTACCAAGTCCAATCCCACTCGCCCACGTTTGCCTTAGTGTTTTCGCATGCCTCCCTCATGCGTGTAATCCAGCTAACTTCCCTTGTAAGGCCCCTTATGAAGGTCGCTGAGAAGTGCTTCAAAATTTAAGGGTCTGACAAATCAACTTTACCAAATGGATTCGACGCCCTCGTCGAATTAGTTTAAAGGTAGGTGTTCACCTGATCTTCGAATTGCCATAAGGTTGTATCTTTCTCCCACGTAGCTTCCGCGATAGGTTTACCTTTCCACTGAATCAAGAACTCGGTCCGTTAGTTTTTCTTGTGTTCACCTATTGTCTGATGATCTAGGATCTTTTCCACTTGATCCTCAAACTTTTTCTCACAATCGATGGCGCTCACTTCACCTAACTCCTATTCGGATCTGATGCATCCTCATAGTAAAGCTTGAGAAAACTAACATGAAAAGTAGGGTGTACCTTTAATCGTTTGGGCAACTTCAATCTATATGCCACGTTCCCCATTTTGTGCAACACTTCAAACGATCTATCGTACTTTGGCACCAAACCCCTATAAACTTGCTTACTCGAGATCTTCTTCCAAATCTGTGGGGTTAGTTTCAACAAAACTTTATCTCCCACGTTAAACTCTAACGGTCTCCTCCAAAGATCCGTTTGCTTCTTCATCTGTTGAGAAGCTTTTTGAAGACTGTCCGTTGCCACATCCAACAACTCTTGCTTCTCCATCACAAACTTATATGCCACAGGACATTTGTCACTTGTCCTTTGTTGAGCAATCTCCAGTGGTGTGAGAGGCTGTTGTCCCAACACAATCTCAAAGGAATTTTTCTCCGTAGCCAAAGATATGGGTTGGCGTACAAACTTGACATTATTGTCTATGCACTAAAGTATGAATAAGTCTTTAATTGAACATTTTTTACTTTCTTATGAAACATAAATTTATGCAGTAACAGATGCTCAAGACTAAGAATAACTTTATTATGGGCATTGCTTAGCACGAAAGTTATCTTGTTTTTCAATAATGTTTGATCTAGGAAATCCACCAATTTCTTCCATAATATCAAAATCTAAATTAGAAGGGTGGCCCCTCAATCAAAACCAAAACTTATCCAAATTTTAAGGCTCAGATTATAAAGTAGTATAAAATTCAAGGTTAATTCCTTATACACAACATAATCAAAATTAATAAATTTTTCCATCGAATTTTTGCACTCAAAATCTTAATCTTTTCTTTTAACCGTAGATTTTCTAAAATTTAAAAATTAAAGTGTTTATGTGTAGTCACAATTCTAGAGCGAAGAGTTTGGAATCAAATACCTTCTTCTAAATAAATCGGAAGAGACGCTCTAAAATCTGCAGCCCTATCACGTGCACCCTTCCCTGAAACTTGAACTTTCCCCTTCAATTATGAACTTTTAGCAACCTGTTTGTTTCTTGGGCTATGAATGAGTGTATACCTACAAAATCAACCAAGAACATAACAAAAATACACAAAACACCCAAAAAATATGAAAGGGAAAAGTTCATGAAAACATTGTAAGAAACACCTTAAATATGTGATTTTTGTGTGGAAATTACTATATTTGTGTAAGAGGGATGTTTATCTAGGTGAAAGATGAAAGTAATTAATGAAAAACCTAAGTAAGAATGAAGAGAAAGTTGAGAGTTTGGAAGGTGGTTGCCAGGTGTAGAGGGATAAGTTATGTAGAAGAAGAGAAAAGATGAATTTAAGTTAGGGTTGAAAATGAAGGGCAAAATAGGGTCTAAGATGTGGAACTGTCACGATCATAAGCTTGGAGCACGATCATGACAAAGGACTAACATGCCATATAGAATTATGCTCCCTTAAAGCACGATCGTGACAGGTTGTAAATGGCACATCTTATCATGTTTCATTCATTTTTTCTCATGTAACCCCCGAAACTTATTCCCTAACTTATAATTGCTCCAAAAACATGAAAATTAACAATACAAACCACTCCAAAAACATGAAAATAAAGAACTACATACTAGAATTTAAGAGAAAACCTAACTACATAAAATTGTTAAGTTATAGTAATTAACTTGATCTTTCATCATTCAAAACTTTTTAATGATTTGAAAGGAAACAAATTACTTCCCTTTTTTGCAAAAAGCCTCCTCCAAGATATGATTTACACCTTTGTCTGCTCACCTTGAAGGTTTTCTTATTTTGATTTTCTAATTTCAAAGCTCCATACACAAAAATGTGGGTCACTTTAAAAGGCCAGCTCCACCTTAATTTGAGATTTCCAGGCAATAACTTAAATCTTGAATTATAAAGTAACATTGCATCTCCCACTTTGAACTCTTTCTTCTTAATATGAGAATCATGTCATTTTTCTTTTTTTTCCTTATATAGATTTGCATACTCATATGTATTCAGACGAAGCTTGTCGAGTTCGTTTAATTATATAAATCTTCGCTCACCCGCTTGCTTCCAATCAAAATTTAAGGCTTTTGTCGCCCAGTATGCTCTATGTTCTAATTCCACATGCAAGTGACAAGCCTTACCATAAACAAGTCTAAATGGTTTCGTATCGATTGGAGTTTTGAAGGCAATTCGATAGGCCCATAGGGCATCATCCAGGTTCTATACCCAATCCTTCCTTGAACTACTTACCATCTTCTCCAATATTCATTTAAGCTTGTGGTCTCCACTTATCCACTTGTCTGCTGGTAGTACGGAGTGGCAACACGATGGTAAACTCCATATCTTTTTAGAAGAGCATCGAAACATTTATTACAAAAATGTGCTCCTCCGTCACTTATTATAGCTTGTGACACTCCAAATTTATTTAATAGTATTTGGATACAATTTTGCACCACTTTTCTATCATTTGTTGGAGTTGTCATAGCTTCAGCCCATTGTGACACATAATTCGCTCTGACAAAGATATAAGTGTTCCCCATAGAGGATGGAATTGGTCCCATGAAGTCCAATCCCCACATATCGAACACTTCGACTTCTAGAATGTTAGACGATGACATTTCGTCTTGTTTTGAGATGTTCCCCATTTTTTGGCATCAATCGCTTGTGCCACAAACTCCTAAGCATCCTTGAACAAATTTGGCCAATAAAATCCACATTCTAAGACTCACGCTGCCGTTTTGTTTGCTTCATAATGCCCAGCATAGATAGCTTCAAGACACTGTGTTAGTATGTCTAACATTTCTTCCTCCAAAACACACTTTCTGATTAGTCCATCATCGTATGTCCTATAGAAGATCGAGTCATCCAATAGATAATGAGTACACTCATATAAGAATCTCCTTTTCTATTGATAAGATAAATTTAAAGGGAGAATACTGCCTGCAACGAAGTTTCCTATATCAGCGTACCATGGTATCACAAGGCAGCTGAGCAACATCAAAAATTCACCAAGGAATCGCTCATTAATGTCTTTACTCTGCTCTAATACCCTTCTTCCAGATGTGATAAATGGTTAGCTACCACATTCTCTGCTCAATTCATGTCTCTGATCTAAATATCAAATTCTAATAGTAGTAGCACCCATCATATCAGTCTTAGTTTAGTTTTTTTCTTAGCGAACAGATATTTCAGCACAGTGTGACCGATAAATATGATCACCTTAGACCCCAAGAGATAATAGTGAAACGTGTCACATGTGAACACCACCGCTAACAATTCCTTCCCAATAGTGGCGTAATTTAGTTAGGGCCCCGTTAATGTGTTGCTTGCATAATAAACCATATGCAACCTTTTGTCCTTCTTTTGGCCCAACAAGTAACCGACAACTTGGTCGCTAGCATTGCACATAACTTCGAATGGTAATGAACAATTTGGTGAAGTTAAAACTGGTGTTGCATTTAGTGCATTTTTTAATCTCTTAAATGCAAATAAACAATTATAATCAAAATTAAAAGGCATGTCCTTACCTAACAGATTCATAATAGGCCTTGCCATTAATGAAGCAGCGTTAGAGTCCTTCATATCCTAAAAATGCCCGCACGCCTTTGACATTAACTAGTGGTGGAAGCTTCTTAATGACCTCCGTCTTGGCTATATGAACTTCAATACCTTGGCATAATATTTTCTGTCCCAGTACTACTCCTTCATGCACCATGAAGTGACGCTTCTCCCGTTTTAGAACCAAGTGTGATTCTTCACATCTTTAGAGTACCATGTCTAAGTTTTCAAGCACAACTCAAAAGAGTCTCCAAAAATTAAAAAAACAACCATAGAAATTTCCATTATGTCCTCTATCATATCTGCAAAGATTGACATCAGCACCTTTGAAATGTAGTTGGAGCATTGTATAACACAAAAGGCATCTGTCTATAAGCAAAATTTCCATGAGGACATGTGAAAGTGGTCTTTTCCTAGTCTTTCGAATAGATAAAATTTTGATTATAGCCTGAATATTCTTCCAAGAAACAATAGAATGTATGGTCAGCCACCCTTTCTATCATTTTATCTACGAATGGTAAGGAAAGTGATCCCTTTTAGTCACTTTGTTGAGCTTGCGATAATTGATACATGCTCTCCATCCTATGATTGTTTGCATTGAAATCATCTCCCTACTTTCACTCTCTATTATAGTCATTCCTCCTTTCTTCGGTATGTATTGTACTAGGCTAACCTATTTACTATTTGATATCGAGTATATGATGCCTACATCTAACAACTTTATTACTTCCTTGTTAACCACTTCTTTCATATAAGGGTTTAACCTTCGTCGACATTCCCTCGCTACTCTACTTCTTTCTTTAAGGTTAATCCTATGCATAACTACGTTTAGACTTATACCTCATATGTCAAATATCTACCATCCTATGGCCTTTATCCATTTTCTAATGATTTTTACCACCTTACTCTCTTGTTCCTCATCCAGCTGGTTGGAAATAATGATGGGTAGAGTTTGACCCTCAACTAGAAAGATATAACTTAAATAAGTGGGTAAAGGTTTTAACTTTAGAGTTGATGGCTTCTCAATTGAAGGCGATATAGGTGCTTCGGTTCTCACTAGTATGTCTTGATGTGTTGGAGCACCTGACTCCTCCGTCTCTCCTTCATCCTCTGTCTCATCTTTGTCCTTCATCTCAGCTTCCTCAAATTTTACTTCTTCAAAGCAGCTTTCCTCTTGCTCTTTAATACATTCATTCATTATATTAATCTTTATGCAAGAGCGACTTTCTTTCATATTTTCAAAACTTTGTTTATATTGAACTCCACATGATCATCACCAATCTGAAGAATCAATTTGCCTTCATGAATGTTGATCAACGCTCTCCCAATGTTCATGAATGGTCATCTAAAAATTAGTGGATAATTCCTATCCTCTTTGAAATCTAGTATCACAAAGTCCACAAGAATAATGAATTTATCCACCTTAACGATAAAATCTTCCACCACACTAAACGGTCTCTTGATCGATTGATCTACCAACTGAATGAGCATTGAAGTTGGCTTTACATCGCTTAGCCCTAGTTTCCTAAAGATCGACAAATGTATAAGATTTATACTTGTGCCTAAGTACCATAAACACTTCGTAAATTCCAAGTTACCAACTACACAGCGTATTGTAAAGCTCCCTAGGTCCTTCAATTTAGAAGCATATGACTGGTGATAATGGAACTGTAACTTTTCATCAGCATTACTGTCTATTTATTTTCCCAAGTGCGCTTGTTTGATAATATGTCTTTTAAGAACTTCGCATACTTGGGCTTGTGTTCCAATTCCTCCACAAAAGATAAGTTAATTTGCAAAGTCTTTAGTTTCTCCACCAACTTTGCAAATTGTGTGACCAATTTATTCTTCTGTAATCTTTGTGGGAATGAAATTTTAGGTAGGTATGGCAGAGGAGTAACATAAGGTCCTTATTCTTTCCTTCATCCTTTTTTTGCTTTCTTGTTCCTATACAAGGTGAGTTTCAGTTTATTTTTCTACTGATTCTTCGAGCTCTTTTCCACTCTTAAGCGTGATCATCTTGAGTTGCTCCCTTATATTTGCTTTGATATTAATTGGGAGACTCCCTACACTTATTGTAAATAATGTATTTACAAGCTAGCCCACTTAAACTTCCAAGTTGTGAATAGATGAGGCATGGTTCTTCATTACTTGCTCAAACTTCCCTTCTAGACTCGTAAATTTAGAAGTCATCATCTCCATAAATTTGTCCATCTTGGAATCTTTTGTACTAGAATTCTCTTGTTGAAATCATGGTAGGCCTTGATTCCTTAACTGAGTTCCTACATTGTTGGCCTAAGAAAATTTTGGGTGGTTCCTCCACCTTTGTATGTGTTGGAATAAGGATTATTCCCTCTTCGACCAAACTATGCATCCATGTAGTTGAGTTGCTCTGCATTACTATTTTGTATTTATAAGCAATTAGCCGTAACATGATTATCTTGCCCACATAACTCGCATTCGTGCTGAATTGCTTTAAATGGAGCTGAAGAGGAGGCTTTTAGGCTATTTAGTTGCTTTTTTAGAATAACAATTTCAATCTATAGTGTTGTCACTAAATTGACAACAATCACCCCCTTTTTTATCCCGGAACGTTGATTGTTGTCTGCTTCGGTTTGATGTCCAAAGAAAACTATTATTTGTCATCTCCTCTAGCAAATCTTCTGCTTCCTCAATTGTTTCCCACATTAAGGATCCTCCAGTAGCTGCATCTATAGTGCCCTCGTTCGTGGATTAACTATTTGTAAAAAGTTTGTAATAGGAATTCCTTTGGTAGGTTGTGATGAGGAAATCTCCTTTGTAAATCCTTGTATCTCTCCCACTCTTTGTATAGCGACTCCCTCTCGTTTTGTTAGAATTCGTGATTTCTTTAATAATATTGAAATAACTGCAAGTACACAGTGTATTTGTAACTAGTATCGACAAATACTGGTCGATCCTACAAGGACTATGAGTATTAGTACTTACCTTTATCCTATTATCTAGTCTCCAAAATTGGTTTTGATTTTTAATTTAAAAGAAAATAAAACTAAATCAAGTAAAATAAATGGGCCGCAAGATTGAATCAGATAATTAAGAAAGTACTTAGTAAACTATCGATATCAGAAAATTAGTATCTAGGTTTCGAATCTCCCTAAAACCTTAACAGATTAATCTTTTTATTATACAATTGTTTTATTGATTTATTGGATCATGGGGATTCCTATGGTATGCTAATAGCTGACCTTGAGTCTAATAGCAACTAATCCTAGGGAATTACTCAAGTTAAAGTTTATAAGATTGTTTTATCAATTTATAAATCCCTCTATTAGGTTTGATCCTAATATGGAAGATTTATGTCAACTTATCTCTAGAGTTGAATCAACTCCTTCCAATTACGGTAGATCTATTCAAATAAGGATTTCTCAATCTCTGCGTTATAAAATCAAGTTATAATCTAATATTCTGGATCTATTAGAACATAAATAAAACACATATTCATATCACAATATATCAATCAATCCAATTGCATTAATAAAAGAATCAAAACATGTTAAAGTATCAACATAGGGTTCATCTAACCTAGACACTAAAGGAATTTAGTTACACATGATTGAAGACGAAATTAAACAATAACAGAAAGTAAAACAAATAGAAAATTAAGGGTTCATAATTATAAATCTCCCTGTTTATCTCTTATCGAATATTCTTGCAAGTAAAGGTTTGATCTTGTATTCCTTGGATCTTTCGATGATTTCTTTGTATTTTTCACTTCTCTAGATCAAAATTGCCACTTAAGTTGCCTCTTAAAGTATCTAGATGTCTCTCTATGTTTGCTCCCCCCAATTGCCTCCGAGTACGTCCTTTTATAATAAATTTTAGACTTTTGGGTAATGCACGGGCTGATGCACGACCGTGCATCAAACTGTACATAACTCAAAATACCCAGAATTTGTAAATCTACATGGCCTTAGAGAACTGCACAAGCATGTGCTTCTAATCTTCATTTTATGCCATGTTTTTATCATAATTCTTCTCCTTTGAGTCCATGAAGGCAATTATACTCTATAAAACACACTAAGAGCAAATTAAGTACCAAATATACAATGAAATTATAAAATATCAAGCAAAAATACATCAAATATGGGTTATAAATATGGTTAATTATGCATCTATTAGAAGTATTTGTGTAGAAAAGCTCGCACCAATTGCTTCCATATCGTGATGTTGGCTAGGTTGGCTGATCGTAACCACCCCTTAGCTCTATCCTTCAGTGTAAAGGAAAAGAGCCTCATCCTAATAACATATTCCGACATATTATTATATTGGAAGGTATCTCATATTTCTAACAAGTTCACTAGATGAGTGTTAGGATCTTCACTAGCTAGCCCATAGAACTACACATTGGTCTGCAGTATATTCAGCAATGCTAGTTTGATCTCAAATGAAGTTGTTTGCACTGGTGGTTGAATAATTCCTTGTTGTGTTGCTTTAAACCCTAACCTCTTAGCCTCATAAGTCTAGAAGGGTTCTCAGCTGGTCTCTATGATTGAATTCTTTTTCCTGGAAACCTTAAAGGAACCCCAAAGATCATAATGAATGTAATCAAGCGCATCCTTAGTCCTATGAAGACCTGCAAAAAAAATTAACTTTCCTTTGTTTTCCAAAAACATGATGTTTACAAAAATCAATATCAGTAGTGTTTTGGCCATCAAATAAACCATGCTTGCTTAAAATTGACATGCTTTTGATACCCATATGACCCAAAAGCATATGCCAAAGTTTGATTTCATCAGAGTGGAGAGTAGAGGATACATTTTCTGTCGAGCCTGTAACGATAGAACCTTGCTAAATATATAAAATACCCATGACAACAAAGTCACCATCACATGGCTCGTAGTTTGAAAATCAGTCCTTATGAAGACTTATATGAAACGGACAGTATGAATCCATTATCCACTCGTTCTTTGACCTTTACTCAATGTCAAAAACTAAAAGAAAATCACCCTGAAAATTTGTGTCAACAATGCTAGCCTCAATACTTTTCTTGTTGCTTGCCTTTGGCCTTCTCTTCTCTGTCATTTTTATTTTTCAACTTAAAGCACTTAGAAATCTCATAACCTTGCTTCTTAAAATAATGATAGGCTTTACTCGAATTTTTTCCTTTAGCTTTTGACCTGCCTTTGTTCTTATTCTAACCATTATTTTCTCACTCAGGGTTCCTTCCCCTAAAAATCAAACCTTCACCTTGAGGCACTAATGAAATTTCAATACCAAATTTTTCCTTAGACAATAAGTTGTTTTAACATCCTTAAAGCACAAAGTATCACGATTTGCCATAAAACATGAGTTCTTTAAAATGCCTATATAAAGGGGGAAGTGAGCAAACAAATAAAACAACTTTATCCTCATCATCAATATTCATATCAAGATTTTCAAGGTCAATCAAGATAGAATTGAACTCGTTTAGGTGAAATTGGACAAAGGTACCTTCTTGCATTCAAATGATGAAAAAAACGTTCCCTAAAACGAAGCTTATTGGCCAGGCTCTTTGTCATGTAAAGTGGTTCAAATTTCAATCACAACCCAGTCATCGTAGTTTTGTTAAACACCTCATATAGAACTTCTCAGGAAAGGCATAACCGAATTGCAAAAGGAGCTTTCTCATCGAGATCCTCCCATTGTTCATCACTTATAGTGTCTGGCCTCTTAGATTTTTTGTTCAAGGCTTTCTTTAATCCATGTTGCGTGCGAACAACCTTCATCTGGACACACCAAATTGCAAAACTAATCTTTTTGTCAAATTTCTCAATGTGGAAGTTAGTGTTAGTTGACATCGTGAACTACTCCTTGATTGAGATTAACCTTGCTCTGATACTAATTTGTAAAACCAATTTTAGGGAATAAATGTAAAAACACAATTAAAGGGAATCACAATAAGAAAATGAGAAACTTACGAAAATATGGAAATTATGTTGAAAACCTGAGTGTCTGGAGAAAATTCTAACAAAGAACTAATTTCACTATGTTTAAAAAAGGGATTACAAGATGTTTAGAAACTCCTACATAACTTTCTCTAGTCTATCAAGAAGATTGAGAAATTTTCACTCTCACACATAAACAAATCTCATAGGATTTATATATACAAAACTGAGGACAACAACATCCAGCGCATACTGTGCCAGCTACATCCTGTATTGTAAAGCTATAATGGGTAGACACAATTTGTTGTGCAGAAGATGAAAAACTTACCTACGATCCTAAAAACCTAGTACTATATAAACTACTGAGTAGGGAAAGAATGAGTCATACTCCAACAGACAGTAAGCCAAGAAACACCGATCTAATGGGGAGCTTAAAGTTTACGTTTTGAAGAAGCAAGGAAACGCTGTAATAGGTTTTTGAGTTTAGTTTTCTTCAACTTGTTCTGTAATGTAATGTGTGTGTATGTCTCTTATTCCTGTGTCCGAGGAAGTAAAACTGTTTGTTTATTCAACTGACAAATGTAAGAAACTTTTATAGATCGAACAATAATATAAACAAACCTGACTCCGTGTTGTTTGATGATCTTAATAGTCTTTATCCACTCACGCCTTCTTACTTTTCTTCGTTCTCTCAATGGTGCAAGAACTTCTTTTGAAGGGAGAGGGAAGGGTTATTGTTAAGTAACCTTAATAATTCTAATTATCTTTTACAAGCCCAATAACCAATATTTTGGGCCCACCTTTATATTAAAATCCATTAAAGTAATATGGGTCACATTAATTATTAAAATTAATTTAACAATCTCCCACTTGGCCTATGTTACGACTTGGTGATTTAACAATAAAACTTTCAATGCACATAATACATTGAATCGATCAAGTCATCCTTAAGTGAATTAAGATGATGGTATCATGGCGATCACAAGTTATACAACATGATTCCTTCCGTGTATCACATAATCAACTCAACTTATAAAACTTTAAGTGGGTAATTCTGTAATTGTTATCTTATATAAACAATTATTGTATACAACATAATATGGATAACAAGTAAATGAGAAAAAACAATTGTGAGTGTAATTGAATTCACAAGTGTCATGACAATTCGAGCAAGACAATTATATGTATATATACATGTCAGAACTTTATGCTAACAAGGATTTATCCATAATGCTCATCCGTTCAACATGGCCAATAAATGTTTTGGGAGGTAAGCCTTAAGTTAACGGATTCGCTACCATTAGAGCTGTACCAATATGCTCAATTGACACTTTATATTTTTGCACTTCATCTTTCACAGACAAGTACTTTAAATCCATGTGTTTCGCACCCTTTGAATACTTGTCATTCTTAAAGAAGAAAACGGCTGTGAAATTATCACAATAAATTCTTAACGGTCTAGCAATACTATCAACAAGATCAAGACCTAAGATAAAGTTCTGCAACCACAATCCATGAGCCGTGGCCTCAAAGCATGCCACAAATTCAGCCTCCATAGTGGAAGTAGCAATGAAGGACTACTTTCTACTTTTCCACGAAATTGCTCCTCCAACTAATAGGAACAAATAACCGAATGTAGATTTTTGTAAGTCTACATAACCGACATTGTCTGAATCCGAGTAACCTATCACTTCGAGATGGGTTGATTTTTTATATATGAGCATATAGTCCTTGGGGCCTTGTAAATATCTAGGACTTTCTTTATAGCTTTCCAGTGGTCCATTCCAGGATTGCTTTGATATGGGCCTAGCATTTCAACAGCAAAATTGATATCTGACTGAATGCATGTTTGAGCATACATTAAGCTCCCAACTACTGACACATAAGGAATATACTCCATTTCCTTACGTTCCAAATCATTTTGTGGACATTGCATTTGACTAAATTTATCCCCTTTTTGAATTGGAACTATCCTTACGGGGCACTTTTCCATTTTAAATCTTTCTAATATTTTCTCGATATAACCTATCTGAGACAATCCTAACAATCCTTGTGATCTATCACGGAAGAGTTCTATTCCGATCATATAGGATGTCTCACCCATATCTTTCATTTTGAAATTATTAGAAAGAAAATTCTTGACATCATGAAATAAAACCATATTATTCGTAGCAAGCAGGATATCATCAACATATAAGACTAATATAATGAAGTTGCTCCCACTGATCTTCATATAGATACACTGATCAACAGTGTTCTCTACAAAACCGTAAGACATAATGATATCATTAAACTTAAGACATCATTGTCGGGAAGCCTGTTTCAGTCCATATATTGATTTCTTTAATTTACACACTAACTTGTCATTTCCTATGGTTTTAAACCTTCTGGTTGATCCATGTACATTTCTTCTTCCAAGTCACCATTTAGAAAGCCGATATTTACGTCCATTTGGTGAAACTCTAAATCATAATGAGCTATCAGGGCCACAACAATTCTTAACGAGTCCTTCTTTGAAACTGGAGAGAAGGTCTCTTTATAGTCAATGCCATCCTTTTAAGTATAACCTTTGGCAATAAGTCTGACTTTATACCTTTCAATATTACCTTGTGAGTCACGTTTGGTCTTAAAGACCCATTTACAACCCAATTGCTTTGCACCTTCCGGCAACTTAACTAATTCCCAGACTTTGTTGTCTTCCATTGATTTGTTGTCATCCATTGATTTCAACTCTTCTTTCATAGCATTGAATTATTTTTCATAATTGTTACATTCCATGGCTTGTTTGAATGAGACTAAATCCTTATCAATGCTCAAGTCACATTCATGTTCAAGTGAGTAAACTTCATAGTCACTTGAAATAGCTGGTCTTCTCTGCCTTACAGATCTTCGTAATGCTACTTCTTGTAGCATCACTTGATCATTTGTAATTTGAACATCATTAGTTGGTTCTTCATTAATATGTTCAATTTGTAGAATTGAAACATTAACTTGTTGTTCCGGTATGTTGCGTATCCATGATGCAACAAGAGGAATAACAACTGGTGGGATCACGTTTGATGTTGTAGTTTCTATTCGACTTGGAGTAGTTTCTACTCGATTCTTGTGAATATCCACTTTTCGCGGTTCTCCACTCCCACTGATTTGACCATTTTTAATGAACCGAGCATTACCAGACTCAACTATTCTCGTACTATGGTTAGGATAGTAAAATCTGTACCCCTTTGATTTTTCAGGATAGTCAATGAAAAAATCACTAACAGTTCTCGCATCAAACTTCTTTTCATGTGGATTATACAGCCTTAATTCTGCCGGACAACTCCAAATATGAAGGTGTCATAAACTAGGTTTCCTTCCTGTCCACAGTTCATAAGGTACCTTAAGAACTACTTTACTAGGAATCCTATTAAGCTGATACGCAGCGGTCTTTAATGCATGCATCTACAATGATAACGGTACAGTACTATAACTTAACATACTCCTAACCATATCTATAAGAGTACGATTTTGCCTTTCGGCTACACCATTTTGTTACGATGTTCTAGGCATTGTGTATTGCGCACATATTCCTCGACTTGTAAGAAACTTTGTAAATGGACCTGGACATTGTCCACTTTCATCAAATTTTCCATAATATTTACCACCTCTATCGGACCTCACTATCTTTACTTTTTATCTATCTACCTTTCTACCTCATTAATGAACACCTCTAGGATGTCCACAGACTGAGATTTTTCATGCAGTAGATAAATATAACCATATCGTGAGAAGTCATCAATAAGGATAATAAAATATTTTTCGCCGCCCCTACGAGGAACGTCGAAAGGACTACAAATGTCAGTGTGTATTAATTCCAGTAATTCATTACTTCTTGGGGTTGAATGCTTTGATATATGTTTGGTTTGCTTGCCTTTAATGCAATCCACACATAGATCCCAGTCAACAAAATCCAATGGAGGTAAGATTTCATTTTTCACTACCTCTGTACCATTCCTTAGATATATGACCTAATCTTTTATGCCACAAAAAAGCAGAACATTCATTTTGTGCACTACGTTTACTTCCTATTATATGGTCAACATGAAATAGAGATGCAGCAAAATCAACATCAAGATTGAAACGATATAAACAATCAATTAAAGTACCAGAACCATAATAGTACTTGTGTTTATACAATGAAAAAACACCGTTTCCAATCTTAAATTGAAATCCTACAGCATCCAACTTTACAGCAGAAACTAAATTTCTAGCACATTCAGGAACATAAAGACACTTTTCTATATTAAGATAACACTCAGTGTCCAAGATCAATCTGTACGTCCCAATGCCCTTTATTCGTGCCTTCATTCTGTTCCTCATATATAAGAACTTTTCATATCCGTTTATGGTTTGGATTGAAAGGAATCTCTGTTTAACATATGACACATGAGTAGTTGCACTAGAATCTAACCACCAGGTATTATTCTGCACTTTAATAAGATTTGATTCAAAACATACTGAGACATAGTATGTACCTTTCTTTTCGAACCAATCTTTTCATTTAGGGCAATCCTTCTTGAAGGTTCCATTTTTATTTAATGGTATTATAATCCACCTGAAACTGGCCAAACTTTAGAGAAAGTGAGTTGATAATAAACTATACCAGAAAGGACTCACTCACACCCATACCCATAGATTTCAGCTTTGCAACTAGGTTTGACATATGAGTTACATGGTCATGAATGGGCTGTGACCAGTCAAACTTCTTTGTCGTTAGCTCACTCATCAAAGTCCCTAGTATAGACTTGCCAGCTATATCAGATTGGGAGTATTCTTTAAGCTTTAACATGAACTCCTTTGCATTATCCGTCTTAGGCATTGATGGCTTCACGTTTTCTGCGATTGTCATTCGCATCAAATTCAAACTCAGCCTGTTAGACCGTTCCTAAGCTCATAATAAGACTTGTCAGCTTCCGAACTAGTCTCAATTATAGATGTGGGCCTTGCGTCTGAAACTATTGCCAAGTCCAAATCCATTACACTCAGTTGGAACTAGATTTGTTCGGACCAGTCCGCATAGTTCAGACCATTGAATTTGATCAAGCTATTTCCTAAAGCGAACAAATTAGAAGATGTTGCAAATACAACATATAGCTCATGCATTAATGCTTTGAGTAGACCTAAATGGATTCAAACTAATAATAAATTTTGATTATACATTTAAATTCTCCTTTGGCTGAAATTTAAATACATAGTTGTAACCTATCATGATGCAAATATATAGTTCACTATAATAGACAATCAATCATATTCTAGTCAACATGCATGTTATCTTTGGATATACAATCATATTAATCAAATATGTTGATAAAGTCCCTTTAATATCATTAATTCTAAGCAATGGTCCATCTTTGAGTGACCTCCTAGCGTTATAATTAATAATCTTAAATGTTCAATTCAACCTTTATGTCATTTTAATAGCATCACATCAACGTGAACATTTGAAACATTCACAATTAAATATTTAATATTTTCAAGCTAGGTTATTTCGGTAACTAACAAGCTTTCCATGCAATAAATATTTAATTAAACAATTATTGTAGATGACAATTTTAATTTAATTAGTTTGGTCACTTTGGTGGCTAACAAACTGTTTTAAATTACCATAATATCATGTAGCACATTCAACATATAATAGGAAAATTTAATTCCAAATATGGCATAATCTAAAATATTCAATGTACCAAATAAACATATAATATGGCAGTGATTTTCAAAATTATATTATGCGTAGAAAATAAATCAATTATGAATTAAAAAATCCATTATGTCTCATCCCAAAAATATTTTACTTAGAGTTAAAGCCCATAATTTAATTATATAACCCTAAATTAAAATCCATAAAATTAAGTCATAATCATTTAATAACCCAATCTTATCCTTTAATGGCCCAACGGTTCAAAAATCAGCCCAAATGTGAATTTTGGGCCTAGGAAGCCCGTTTGACACGTGCACGCGCTAGAAGTCTACTAGGTTTAATGCAGCGTCTGGCGCGTGCAGTGCACACGCCAAACGCTGCGCAATCATCATCAGATGGGTGCGTGAAGTCACGCACCCCATCTTCCTCCAGAAGTCCGCCTAGTTTGGTTTTCTGCATTTTTTTTATTTTTTATTCTTCAATCTTCTGTCATGGATTCTTCTTTCAATGCCTTTCCAGAATCCTTACCTAACTTGAGCCAGCATTAAGGACATCCACCATGTTCTTATTCGGTGGTCAAAACAACGCCATTTTTTTCACTTTCGTTTCTCTTTCTACATGTTTTACTCACTCTAAACCCATAACAGAAACATGTCTTTTACAGGCATTGAAACAGAAAACTCAAATTTTTTAAGCCAAACTCATCAAGACAGTTACGGGAAGTTAAGAACAAAATCATATGTTTGAGTTTCGTTTCTTTTCAACAACCGTAAATTCAAGTAATAACGATTGTATCGTTTCCAATCTCTAAAACATTTCTAAACCCACTGTTATTCAACCATGAAACGTTACCGATTCGGGGAATCACAAGAAATACGATGACACCACTGAATCCACCGAAAACCAATGTCGAAAATGTATGGGAAAAGTTTGCAAATCATGCCATTACAATGCAAAAAACAGCATTCCATACACGAATATAAGCAATGCAACACAGGCTCTGATACCAATAGTAAGAAACTTTTATGGATTGAACAATAATATAAACAAACCTGATTCAATGTTGTTTGATGATCTTGATAGTCTTTAGCCACTCTCGCCTGCTTACTTTTCTTCCTTCTCTCAATGGTGTAAGAACTTCTTTTGAAGGAAGAGGGAAGGGTTATTGTTAAGTAACCCTAATAATTCTAATTACCTTTTACAAGCCCAATAAATATTATTTTGGGCCCACCTTTATATTAGATTTCATTAAAATAATATGGGTCACATTAATTATTAAAATTAATCTAACAACAAAATGAATCAAAACGACGAACTAACAAGCAACAAAACTGATAAACGATAATGGACTCGAATCGAATCTTGATCTTGTTTTTATTGCTATTAAATCAATATATATATATAACAAATTATTTGATAATTATAAATTAAAGTACATACATATTAAATGCTGCCACGACTTCATAATGGAGATGCGGGGCTTGGACTTGGAGTTGGAGTTGGATCCCTGGGTAGGTGATTAACAAGCCTTCAAATGCAGCTTGTATTGGAGAGATTATTACAAGCAGGAAGTATTAGTTAATAATAAGTTTGTGTCCAACTGGATTCTATGAAAACATTATTACTTTTTTGTATTAATTTTAAGCAAACTAGAAGCGGAAAGATAAAACATTCATTTCTTTTAGTCCTTAACAAAGAAATTAAGGGCAAACGGACACACGATATCAGTATCTATAATCGTCATCAAAGATCATGTAATTGCTACTGCTCCTCCTAGCCCTCTCTTCCCTCTCCGTCTGCAAAATACCATACATTTACTCATCAGTGTCAATGTAACTCCGTATTTTAAATACATTTGATAACTTAAATGTAGCCATCTGAAACTGTGAAAAGACAAATGACTTTTAGATAAAAGTTTCATCAGATGAGACCTCAAAGATTGGGTTGGGTACCCACCTTGGTCATCAGTCGCTCAAATTCCTCTGTACCATGCTCTTCCATATATTTCTCAGCAGCTGTTAATATGTCATCAGGCTGGCTGAAAATATCCTTCTTCCTGGGAACGTACCAAATCCTTTGTGCACTTTGTGGATTCATATAGAATGGCCTAATGAAGTGCCGATAAACGTATGCTGCCCCGTTGAAGTGTGGCAGCACCAACCAGCAGCTCACTATCAGCTTCGCATAAGGCCAAATCGGGATACTGCTCTCACAATTCACTACTCAGTGTTACTTATAGTTAAAAGATTCAACCCCAACGTTCAAAGATATACCAATTAGGTGAAGCAGCCTGTCCTTCTGCTTATGGATATACTATATTATGTACGCTTAGAGGTCAGAGCATTGTGTTGGTCAATGTTTTGCCATTTCTCTTCAACAACATTAAGCTTAACACAAGTCCGCAGCAATGAATAAACGGCTTTCCTCATTAAGATATGAGTTGCTTTAAAGATGGTAATGTGTGAATGACAACTTTTGAAAATAATGCCATAACCTATTACTTTCATTCAGAGCAAGCTTGCAAAAGTTCAACAGAATACAACCTAAGTTACCACAAAAATATGAACTAGAAACAAATCCATGCATACCATTCCAGGACTCTTGCAAAAGTCAGCTCGAAGAGCGTGATCATAGAATAGAGAACCCAATATGTAAGCCATTGTTGATCATCATTGCGAGACTTGGTCTCTATAGCCTTAATTGAAGCGTACCTGTTCAACCACAAAACTATCACTAAGCTCAACCATATTCATTCACCAACAAGCATACCTGTTCAACCCCAAAACTATCACTAAGCTTAACTATATTCATTCACTACCCTTTTGCATACACACACTTACAGAGGGTAAAGAAGTGTGACTAGGGGCCTGCAGACATAAAACAGAGGATTTGAGTTAGAAAATGAGATGACATGAAAGACACCGTTCCCAAAGTTGGAACGTTTTCAGTACTACTGAAATGGGTACTGAAGCATCGAAAAGAAAAACATGGGGAAAATGGAGAAACGAGACGTACAAGGCAAGAACATCAAAGTTCTTAGCTACAACTTGAAGAAAATTCCCAGAGTTACCCATCTCTTGTTTATTTCTGTTTGTTGGGTGGTAAGTTCCGGAGACAAGCTAATGGAAAAGAAAAAGAACGAGCAATCACCTAAACGACAAAAGTAGAACAAAAGCTGGAGCGGAAAAAGGTCAAAGAGGACAAGAAAAAATGGGCTAAAGTGGGGACCTTCTGCTTTGGTTGAAAATGAAAATTATGCACGGTAAAAGAGGCACCGAATTTTCAGGACAAAAACAAGGTGGTACAGCAGAGCAAGTGCCGGAAGGTAGAAAGCCAATGAACGCTTGCCATTTAAGTAGAAGCATCTGTTTGAGTGGTGACGGGTTAAAGTTGAGAACCTCTTTGTTACGCTTTCTTTTCCCTCTGTTTTTTTTCCCCCCTCTTCTTTTCCTTCTTGGTTCGTAGAAATGAGAAATGGAAAGTGGTCTTCCAGTGCAAACCATTGCAGGATAAAGGAGATCTTAATTATTGAAATAACACGCACCCCAGTGTGCTACGATCGACTAAAGGTTGCATACAAGCCCCGTAAAGAGTTGGTTCATAATTACCAGTTCTGCGTAATTTACGATCAATCATTTCATTGACAAACACGTGTCCTTCGAGTACGTTGGACCCAATTAGACGGAAAAAATAACAATTTTATCAAAAAATGTATTAAATTTTAAAATATTCGAAATGTTTATTATTGAATATAAATTTTATTTAATAACCTATTAATTTTACGTAAACGCCACCCGCCTTACTGGCACTATGCAGTTCAAATCTCTTGTGCTTGTTACTCTATTCTAATCTCATTACTGCCTCTAAAATATCGTCGTTTTATATGTAAATAAACATAAAATTATGTCGTTTTAAAGCCAAAATAAGATTGAAGTAAAATAACGAGCACAGACCTCTGAACCCAGTCGAGACCACCGCCAAATTGGATGATTTGATAAGAATTCCAAATGGAGCGTATATGTGGAGAAAAAGTCCACAATTCCCAAATCCTGACTTTACTTATTGATCCCAATGTTTAAACCAAGCTCACATGTATACGTATACACACTCTCAAGGATTCCATTTTTATCTTATACATGTCTCTCATCATTTTCCAAATTCCTGAAAAAAAATTTAAGGGGTGTTTATTTTCATTTTTGTTTGTGATTTTTTTATTTTTGTTTTCAAATTCCATAAAAAGTGGTTTTATTTATATTTCTGCTTTTTTTCATAATCTGATTTACTATCATTTAAATATATATTATTTAACTATTAATAAAAATTATAAATAATTTAATTCAATACTATATTTTTAATAAATTAAAATTAATTATCAATAAAAATTATGAATATTTTAATTTTATTTAATTTTTATAATTAAATTATATGTAATTGAATTTTAATAATTATTAATAAATATAATTAAATTTAAAATATATAAATATTCAGATAAAAATTGATTTAATAACTAAAATATATTTCAAATAAATGTTAATTTATAAATAAAATTTTAATTTTGAAATTATTTATTTTATTAAAATAATATAATTTTATTAAAAATTTGTTAATAAATATTATATAGGAGATTAAATAAATTTATTTAATTAAAAATAATTTATCTTTAAATTTTATCTAATATGTAATTATTATCAATGATAAAAATATATATAACTATATTAATATTAACAACTAAACAAGTTTTTATTTTTATTTGAAAGAAAAATAAAAATTAAAAATTAAAAATACAGTAAAAAAAATCTAATTAAAACCAAACGGCACCTAAATTTTAAAAGAACTAGTTTTTGCAGGCACAAATAAATCCCACCCACAAACTGAAGAAAGGCGTGAGACTAAATTAAAATGATTCGAAATAGTCAAAATGCTCTAGAAATGTATTGAAACCTCCATTGTTGATGAATTACGAAGCAAAGTAGAAAATTGCCTACTCACTTTTGCAAGTGGTTTCAATACGGTTAGAAAAGTTTAATTAAAGTAAAATTAGATTATTTAGATTAAATCAAATTTAATAAATCTAAATTTGAATTCTTAGGGGTGTTTGTTTCTATTTTTACTTTTGATTTTTTTTTTCAAATTCAATAAAAAATCTTCTCTAATTTAATTTTTAGTTTCTGTTTTTTATTTTGGTTTCTTTTAAGTTTTCAAAAATTATGAAAATTATAAAAAGTAGTTTTTGTTTTTTATAATCTGATTTATTATCACTTAAATATATATTATTTAATTATCTAATTTTTAATAAAATTATGAATAATTTTATTTAATTTAATTTTTATAATTAAATTATATATAACTAAATTTAAAATATATAAATATTCAAATAAAATTTGATTTAATAATTAAAATATATTTCAAATAAATATTAATTTATAAATAAAATTTTAATTAATAAATTATTTATTTTTATTAAAATAACACAATTTTATTAATAATTTGTTAATAAATATTATAAAAGATATTAAACAAATTTATTTAATTAAAAATAATTTATTTTTAAGTTTTATTTAAAATGTAATTATTATTAGTGGTAAAAATATAACTATATTAACGTAACAATCAAACAGGTTTTTGTTTTTATTTGAAAGAAAAATAAAAACAAAAAAAGTGAAAATATAAACTGAAAACTGCAACAAAAAAAACAGAAACATAGAACCAAACGCTTACATAAAATTTTAAAATCATATTTAAATTAATTTAAATTTTATCAAATATATGAGTCCTGCTTTGTCACGTAGTATATATATAACATAATGAAATCTATATGCTAAATAAAAATAATAATTTTATGTCATATAAATATTGAAGTGATATAAAAGGCTAAAAGTTAATATCATTTAAATTTATGTTCGTTAAAGTTCTAATTTGAATATTTTGTAAAAGGTATAGCTCATTTTGAATATTTTATAATGTTTAGTTTTACTTATATTTTGATGAAAATATTGTAATTAAATTTAT
This sequence comes from Erythroxylum coriaceum, assembly GCA_026874005.2. NCBI lineage: Eukaryota > Viridiplantae > Streptophyta > Magnoliopsida > Malpighiales > Erythroxylaceae > Erythroxylum > Erythroxylum coriaceum. Next base: position 2,844,161 of record JANQAP020000074.1, read on the forward strand.
ATTTTTATGAAGAATTGATTACAAAACTTTACAATCATTTGTTCCAAATACTCTGTTATCACTCTATTCTCACCCCAAAATGACATCATTTTATGCTTATTTGAATCCTTACATTGCAAGGAATAATAGAAGATGGACCTCAATGCAACCAAATAGTCCTTGAATTAGCCCTAATTTCAGATTTTCTTTTTTTTTCCCCAAACAATAGCTACACAATTTGGAGTTCAAAAGGATTTCATTGGCATCTTGAAGTCAAGTCCGATAAGAGATTGGTGGCTGGCCCATGGTTGACACCACATTCTGCCAAAACGAACCGTCTTTATGTTTATAGCTTCCGAATCAGTGATTAAATATCATTTCCATTCACGAAGAACAGACATGATATTAAAATGGTTGCTAGTTTCTGTTAAGGAATCAACAACTTCGGTACTCTTAAGGCTTTTGATAGTATGGACCTTCAATTATGGGGCCCCAATTGCAGGATCTCATTAAATGAGAACTTAATTACCTCAACTTGGATCCTCACGAGTAAATGGTAAAGGACAAATTAAAAAGAGTGACAAGAGTTGGGATCAATATTACGAATATCATACTAGATTGGCTTTTGATATGGTACTGTATCAGTATCGGTCAATACTGAATATCGTTTTGGGTAATTTTTTAAATTTATGAAATAGTTCCTGATTTTTTTTAAATTACAAAATAGTCAATTATCATATTGTACAGTTATATTGTATATTTTTAACCTTATCTTCAAAAATCAAAATAATAAATAATAATCATAATTAATATGAAATAACAATAATTTTCAGATATTTTACATATAAATAATAACTACAATTTATATAGAAAAAAGACAATCATTATCATACAAATATAAAATTAAGAACAATATAAAGTATTTAAAATATTACAATTTCAATTT
>JANQAP020000075.1:15975-30940 GCA_026874005.2 Erythroxylum coriaceum
GTTGCATCAAGGTTCAGCTTTAAGCCCGTTTCTTTTTGCGATAATAATAGATGTCATCACGCAGGACATACAAGATGCGGTGTCGTGGTGTATGTTGTTCGCAGATGACATTGTATTGGTCAGAGAGACGAAAGAAGAAATTAATAAGAAGCTAGAGATGTAGAGACAGACTTTGGAGTCAAACGGTCTGCAGTTAAGTAGAGCGAAGATCGAGTACATGGCATGCAATTTTGCACAGAGTTCAGAGGACGACAGACAAGAAGTTTGGATTGGAACTCACGCGATAAACCAGAAGGATAGTTTTAAATATCTAGGCTCTATCATACGAGAGGATGGATATGTTAAGAGCGATGTAATTCATCGCATCCATGCTGGATAGGTGAAATGGAGAGCGACAACTGGAGTCCTATGTGATAGCAAATTTCCACTAAGGCTGAAAGGAAAATTCTATAGGACGGCCATAGGACCGGCTAAGCTCTATGGCTCTGAATGTTGGCCTATGAGGGTAGCGCAAGTGTGAAAATTTGAAGTAGCGGAGATGAGAATGTTGAGATAGATGTGTGGTTGTACGATGTTAAATAGAATACCAAATAGGGTGTACAGAGAGAAGTTAGGCATCGCGGCTGTCGACGACAAGCTGAGGGAGTGGAGATTGCGATAGTTCGGACGCATGCACAAAAGAAGTGTGACGGAACCAGTCAGGCGAGTTAAAGGGATTCAAATCGAAGGAAAGCGAGGTTGAAGGAGGCCAAGGAGGACATGGGAGGAGCAGATCAGACTAGACTTACAGGTGCTAAATCTATCTGAGGATATGATACCCGATAGAAACAGTTGGCGACGCAAAATTTCGATATTAGACGTATAGGGCGTGCAGGGGCGTGAGGGATAAAACGAACTTTAGACTGCTCTAAGAACATGACCTGTGATTTGAAGTGCAAGAGACAAAGAGCTACAGGTCGACACTTAGAGTGGTCTAAAGTAGTAAATGTAATACGTGTTTATTTTTGTTTTTTGTTTATTGTTTCGACCTGTCATTCTTATATGTAGCCCTTCACGGAGTCGAAGGGCTACAAATTGGCTATAGACTCCTAGTTCGGTAGATAGTCTGTCTATCGGTCGATCGTACCTCCGCACGACCGCTTGCCCTCCTACTGAAGCCCCATGAGGATACGACCTCTGCCTAGGATAAGTAGAACACGTTTAGGGTGAGATTAGAGTCTCATATAAGAGATGATTAGGTTTTACCTATGCTATAATAGATAGCAGACGATAGATCAGGAATAGGCCATATAGGAAGTGTATATGTATATAAATATGTATCATTTACCTAGTGTACTTTTATGTTATTGGTATTCATTTTATTTTATTGGTTTTTCCATTATGTTAATTTCTTGATTTTAATTTTATATATCTCTGCTTATGCCTGCTGACATATTTACATCTTCATGTAGTTATATATTTTCATTTTCTTGTGCATTCTATAGGTTATCGTCTCCATGCATATACATATATTGTTATACTTATACAGTGATGTACTTACATTGGTCTGGTCTGTTTGTTTGTGTTTGTTTTTGTGTTTGTGTTTGTTTTTGTTGTTTGTGTTTGTTTGTTTGTTATTATTTGTTGTTACTCTTACCTTAGCTGGGGGTCTATCAGGAAACAGTCTCTGTATCTCTATCCGAGATGCGGGCATGACTGCGTATATCTGACCCTCCCTATACCCTGCTTAGGCGAAAATTTGGGTATGTTTGGTTTAGTTTGATTTGGATAGTCTGAATTAGCAATGTAGAAGTTGTTGTGATGGTCAAAACTATGGCACATACACCTTTATTGTAGTCAAATTGGTGATGAAGTTCAGATTAAAGGTGACTGAGAGTGAGAGTATGAATGAACTAAAAATGGTGAACATAAAAGAAAAAGATGTTATTGGTATGGTTTATGACGTACGACTATTAATAGCTAGATTGAAAAAGTTAATATAATTGTCATTTTAATAATGGTTGTAAAAAGGAGCCTCAAATGAGAGGAAATTATTTACCCTGTTGTCATAGTAAAAGTGATGAAAAATGTGATCATGGAAATGCTCCACAAGATTGTCCCATTTTTGGAAACTTATATAAATATGTTATACATTAGAAACTACTTATGAGATTACAATCAAGGTAGGTAATTGACCATTAAGGTAAAATAGAATTAGAGTCCATTCTCCTTACTCTTGCATATATTAGATGTCCCTATAGAAATAAAGGAATTCCAGAAACAATGGATAAATATTAGAGGATGGATATATCTAACCTCTAGGACTCCTTAAGGTGCTTCGATACTCTTTCAAAAGATGGATTATAGTACATTGTTAATGTGCGTTGAATAATGAGCATTTAATAAAGTTTTTATAAAATGTAAATACAACCAATTTGTTACATAATTTGATAGACATATTGGACAAGATATCAATCTTTACAAAGAAGGATGTTCGATAAAGTTATTGGCTTGTCAGAATTATATGAAGGAATGATCCAAAAATCACATGTTTACTTAGTATGGTGCATATGAGTCACTGGTCATGTCATTTGATTTAACTAATACTCCATTTATATTTTTTAATTTGATGAATGATGTCCTTATGACTCTCTAGACGACTTTATGGTAATTTATCTTGATGATATTATTATGTACAACAATTCAATGGATGTATATGTTGTCTATTTGCATTAAGTGTTATAATATTTGTGAAAGAATCAATTGTATATAAAGATGTGGAAGTATGAATTTTCTATTTAAAATTAAAATGTTTGAGATACTTGGACAATAAAGGCTAAGCTCTATTAGATCTTAAGTAGGTACAAGTTATTGTAGAGTGGCAAACTCTATTATTACATTCTTTATTAGGACTAGCAAGTGACTATGAATAGTTCATTCAAAGCACTTTGTAGAAGGTAGCACCTCTCTCTAATTTATTCAAAAAGGAGAAAATATAATGTTAGATAGACCATTATGCAAATATTTTTAAGAAACAAATGCAATATATATAGACAAAATTAGTATTAAAGTTGATGAATTTAAAATGCCCTTTAAATTTCATATTGACGTATTAAAAAAATCAATTAATATTATAATATTTTAAGGATGTTTAATGGCCTTTGAAGGCCAAAAGTTAAATAATATAGAAGTAGTCCATTACCTAAGCATGTGGTCTATATATTCTTCAGGTTCCAAGTTTATGAAACAAACAAGCAATGTGTCTAATACTTTTTTTAAAACAAAAAAGAAGTTATCAACGAAGCAAGCTAGATCATAAGAATTATTGTCAAATATGATTTCATCTTAGAGCACAAACTGGGGAAGAACAACCAAGTAGCAGATGTTCTAATTTGTAGAGAAATGTTTACTACATACTACAATTTATGAAAAATAAAAGTAGACATGATGGGCATAATTTGATAGTATAGTAATTTTAATGCTAATTGTTATCATTTGGTACAAGATGTACGAGATAATATCACTAAATGAAATTGGACTCAGTATGATCTCCTTGTGGTAGAGGAAGAATGATGTATGTTCTTAGAGTTGGATGACTCTGTCGAGAACTAATGAAAGAATCTCATGATCTATAATAGGATGGAGATTTAGTACATGAGCAGATGATGACGCTTCTTTATAAACATATATGTGGATGCATATGAAGCAAGAAATTAAGCATATTATTGAAATTGGGTTTAAATGCGACAATATTTTCGATGGTGTTGGTGGTAGTGGAAAGAATTTCAATGAAGTTAGTGATCATTCCAAAGATGCCGGAAGAGAAGAAGTAAGTTCACATCGTGGAAATAGTGATTATGATGACATTGATGATGAAATTCAATTACCAATTCCTAGTGATGATGAAGCATTGATACCAAATAAGAAATACATTAGTTTTAATCCAAAAGTTGAAATGACAAATTTTAAGTTTGAAATTGGAATGAAGTTTAAGGACAGGAAGCAGTTGAGGGAAGCTATAAGGAAGTATGCAATTACAAATGGGTATAATGTTTCAATGGCTAGATCTGGTGTAACAATGGAAGTAGTTTGTGATGCACACTATACTTTTCGGGTGTATACTAGCTAGATTGGAAATGAGAAAACATTTGTTATAAAGAGAGTAGAAAACACTCATAATTGTAGTAAAGTGTAGAGAAACAAGCAAGCTAGTAGGAAATGGATTGCGAATGAATTCATATACAAGTTTAGGAGGAACCTGAATTGGCTAATAAGTGAAATGATGGATGATCTTCAATCAAAATATACACTACAACTCACTAAAATTCAATGTTATAGGGCTAAGTGGGAAGCAATTACCATGCTTTGAGGATCAATGGAAGGTCTTATGAACATGAGTTAAGACGAGTTGACAAAGATGGAAAGTTTATTATTAAAACTAAATTTGATGGACATGTCGGGAAATCAATGTTCAAAAGATTTTATATTGGATTTAGTTTTTTGAAGTATGGTTGTCTTGGTGGAAGTAAGAACATTATTGGGTTAGATGGATATTTTTTGAAGAATTTCTTTAGCGGTGCATTATTATTTGTTGTTGGTCGTGATAGAAACAATAAGATGTTTCCTATATGTTGGGATGTAGTTGAGGGTGAAAATTACAAATCGTGGAATTGGTTTTCTAGCATTCTTGCTAAAGATCTTGACATAAGTGAAAATTCATGGACTTTTGTAAGCTATCTGTAGAAGGTAAACTCTAAATAACCATATATCTGATGTTCATTTCTTTATGTGATCAACATTTTATTAATTTATGTAACCATTTTTTTACAGGATTTAGTGAAAACATTAAAGAATTTGTTTCCAGAAGCTGAACATAGAAAATATGCTCGTCATCTGTATACAAACTGATCTACTATTCATAAAGGGCACACATATAGGACTTTATTTTAGAAAGCGGTTAATTGCACAACAGAAGTTTATTTTGATGAGGTAATGGAGAAGTTGAAGAGTTTGTCAGTAAATGCTTAGGAGGATTTTAAAATTAGGAATTTAGAGACATTTGTGAAGGCTTTGTGAGCACAAGACCGAAGTGTGAAATAGTACATAACAATATTTCAGAGACGTTTAATGGATTCATTTGTGAAGCTCATACCAAAAGCTTGATCAGTATGTTAGAAGACATTCGAGTTTCTTTAATGATTTAGATACATGAAAAAAGGGTTATGATGCTGAAGTCCACTAATGATATATGTCCTAGAGTGAGGAAGACCATAGAGGTAGCACAATAGGAAGTAAGACATTGTATGATCAGGACAAATAGGAATTTGAAATTTGAAGTACCTATTTTTGTGGACAAGTACTTCGTTGACTTGCAAGCATGAACTTGTCAATGTGGACTATGGGATTTAACTGGTATACTATATAAGCATGTTGTGGCTTATATATCTTATCAGAGAGAGAATATCAATGCTTATATGAATAGATGTTATAAACGTGATTTTTATTTGAAAAGTTACCAGTATGCTATAAAACCCATTAGTGGTCCTAAGTTTTAGCCAAAGACTAAAAATCTTCAACTAATATTACGTCTACTAATCAATATTACCTCCAATTCATATCTACATGGATCTTGAGACGAGGTAGCAGATTTAGTTGAGAGAAGCGTGAAGCTTACATGAGATGATATTGCTGTTGATGATACATTCTATGGAATACTAGATAAGGAGGTTCGAGATTGGGATGTGGAAAACATATATACAAGTCATCAAAGTGTGTAGAAATATTGTATACAAAAAACTAAAACTATGTGGAATGGTGTAGCTGCGACTTTTTGGTGACATCATTTTTTTCAGTAGAACTTTCAAATTGTTGAGTAGTTTGAAGCTTTATGCTATGGATAGTTGTGAACTTTTCACATTTACTCAATGAGAATCTACACTCATTGTTTTGTGGAGATGGTTCCCTTTTTTTTCCTTATTGTAATAACACACTTCATTCATGATTTCGCACTCCTATGGTACATGGATTGTTTCATTATCTCTTAAGCAAAGTTAGAAATTTATAGGAAAAAGTGTTATTTTTGTATATAGGTAGCTTTTATTGATTTTCAAACTAAGCATGTCCTCTTCTTCGGTTTTCTATATAGTTTTACGAATGATAAATTAAGGGCACTTCAGTATCTTTTGCCTACGTTTGTAAAGTACTTCAAAACTACAATTGTTTGTAAGTTCTTCCAGATGTGGGATTATATAAAATGATATTAAAAAAAAAGCAACCACTAAATTCTTTCAAAACTGTTTTTGCACTTAACTTTTCCTTTATAACTTTTCTTGAACAACATGAGAAGCCTTCAACTGAATATTAAAGTGGTACGTGATTGAATAAAAGACAAAAGAGTCCCAATAAACATAATAATTACATTTGCTCTTCTAACTATTACAATTTCTCCATTTTTTTTATACTTAAATTCGACGACTAAGCTATGAAATCGCATGGGACCTACAAAATAAAGATATAAACACATTTATTAGGACTTATGGCAAATTTGCATTATGTACATATATTTTTACACTTACTTACTTCTTGCGAACAATAATACATCTTCCGGAGAAGACTCTTACCCCAACGCATAGAACTTGTTTAACATATTTTCTAACAAAAACAAACTTTCATTTCTTTCACAAATATCAAGTACCTACTAGAGACCTTTAATTTGAATATTGAAGAATATTAATTTATACTATTGGCATTACTACAAACAATAATTGAAATAGTTACTTTATATTAACGCATTCATAAAAATGTTGACTAATGTTAAGCTTAGCATTTGAAATCCGTAACTTCATCTTCTCATTAAAATTGGGACAATCAATATTCAAAATTTGAATTATATATAGAAATATCATTATTAATTATAATTGAATCCAATTAAATTATCACATATAACAAATAATATCCATTATAGTTATGTTACCATTGAACATAATGCTTTCTCTTCACAAAATTGAGAATAGATTCTTCTAGCTTCTGTTACACTATTAAAAGAATAATAAATAGCACTCTTAAATCCATTAGCAACACTTTGACACTCTTCCCATGCCCAATATATACTAGGTGCATATCCAACGAAAGCTCCATATACTTGATTTCTTCCCATATTTCTTTATCTTGTTACAATATCATCATACAAATATTTAATTACTACCTTGAATGCAGCATTATTGTGATTTCTTTTCGTAAATTCACTCAACAGAGAATGAAATGTCAAAAATGGTAAAGATAGGCCACATCATTACTACTCCTATAAACTATATTCGATGGGTATATGGGTACTGACTATCTTCGATGAGCATATGGGTACTGACTATCTTCGTCACATCATCATTTCAAGACATAATTATACTGAAATTTTCAAAATTCACATCACTCGTGATTGCTTACACTATTTTAAACATCAGGGACTTAATTACTAAAAGCATGAAGTATTAGAGAATTACTTGATAGTGTTGTAAGTAAAGAATAAATCCAATATTATGGTCTTCTTTGCAAACTAGATAAAGAATCTTAGGAAAAATAAATGCGAAGAGCAACAAGCAAGTCTTGCTTTAGCACGCAATACAGCTTTAGGTAGTCATTTTTATGACAGATACCAAATCAGGATAAAACACTCAGACTAATTCAAAAGCAAGAAAAAACAAACGCCTTTGCATAATGCAGCTCTAGTCATCAAAGGTCAAATTTGCATTTTGGGGTATGATCAACCCATTAGCCATTCACTCCTTCCAGATCAATTTCCAAGAGAAGATACAGTAGTTTCAAGATATTCACAATCAACAACTGAAAGCTGCTTGAATAAAAAATATATGTAGAGAAGTACAGAACACAGTGCCCTTGTTAACTACAAGAATGATATCCATAGGCTCCATTGAAAGAAAAAATTCACGAACCTTTAACAAAAAAAATGTAAAGGACACTTAAAAAACGTTGTAGATTTAGAAATACTTAGCATTTTCTTGCGTCTGCAAGGGGAATGTCGAAATACTTGGGGATTTCTTATGTTTGTGAGGGAGGGACGAAACAATGTTGAAAAACTTACGAATTTCGTACGTCTGGGAGGGAATGACGAAACAACGATGAACAACCCAGGGATTTCGTTCGTTTGGGAGGAGAGAAGCGAAGAGGGTGAGAGTGTGGGTGAGAATGACGAGGTGAGACTGATTTTGTGCATGAGTGAGAGGGATTTTAGGTTACAACTTGAGAACGACAACATGCGTGAGTAAGATTGTCTGAGATTTGTTGAAACGTCATTTTACTATCATCAAGAAATGACATTGTTTCACTAATCAGACTGACTTCTAATGATGCTGACATGTTTGATTAGTGAGGTTCATTAATACATAGCAATGCTACGTTAGCAAAGATAATGGTGAAAAGTTTGGGCTATAATTGAAATTTTGAAAAAAGTTTTAGCTTTTTTTAGTAATTAACCCTTCACTAATGCATGGAATGATTTAATTTCGTTATGTTACAAAGCAAAGTTTTATGTTATAAGAAAATGTTGAGTTTTGAGTCAGTCTAAGGAGTAAAATTCAAATCCAAATATCGAATTTGACATAACGTTCACATGTTTAGTAAAACATTTAAACCTAACTCAACGATCGACTAACTTTTGTTAACTTCAAAATAAGTGGAGTTATTATGGGATATATTTACTAATCCTACATATTTTTTGCTAATTTACATCATGTCCTTAAAACCATAACGTCCAAAAGATGTTCTACGAAATTACGCTGAGAAATAAAATATTAAGATATGAGTTATATTTCCCTGAAAATATTAAGGTTTAAATGGCTATTTTATTATTATTTATTATAAGAAATGTATTGAATTTTTAAACATTTTTTTAATTTTATAATATAAAACTTTTCTTTATAAATTAGATTCTATAATTAATAATTGCATATATAATTTTTTACTAACTTTTGAATTTATTTTCGTACATATATAAACACCTTTTGTAACTTTATGACCGAAAATTATGTTTTCTTATAAAATGGTAAAAGTTTATTTGTATTATTATATTTTTTTCTTCATAGCATATATTATTTGAAGAAAATTAAAATTTTATATTTATTGAGTACATTATTTTTAATATTCAATTTCTTATGAATTTTAGGGAGGGTCACACAAAAATGGTTAAAATTTTTAAATAAAATAATTGAAACTTTATCAAGAATGCATAATAATAAATATAAATAAAAAGATAAAAACCTTTAATTTGAAATTTACTAATATTATTTAAACTTCAAAGTTACATTTAAAAATAACTATGTAAATAACTAATTTACTTGTAAATTAAAATTTCATAATAAATTAAAAATTATTAACAAAATAGAAAATTTTATTAAACTCAACTCAAGTTTGTTAACCTTTAAAACAAGATATAATTATTTATTTTAAAATTAATTTCTTTTTGTATTTATTATAATTATAAATTTCAAATTTATTTGTACGAAACATTATACTTACTAATTTAATAATAAAATTTTAAATAATTAATATTGAACTACTATAAATAAAATAAAAGAACATATATAAATAAAAAAGATTATATACTTATATCAATAAAATAATAATTATATATCATATAATTAATTATATCCAAAATTAAAAAATATATAAAAATTTAAATGAAATTAAAAAAAAAATTGCAGAAGCACCCAACTTAATTCTAGTTTGATAACTCTAGCGCTGCCAAACTTGCCTCGCAGTCCATAAAGTAACGCACACATTTATGCACACAACGAAGTGGTCCTAATTCGGCAGAAATAGAATACATAATATTGCTAACAGGATGATTGATAGATTCATAGTGGTATGAAAAGTTATAACTCAGTTTCACCAATTGAGGCTGTCCGTCTAGACTAGGACTAATGACAAAGCCACACACCAATCATCAGAAAAGTTTTCCTCGTTACATCTTGAATTTGGTTACCTTGATTAAATCCATTTCAAGCAGCAGAACCACCAAAAAGGCTCCAATCATTTACTTTGAATGAAGAGGCGGCAAGTTTGAAGACCTCAGCCGTTGGCAGCAAGCCAGCCTCCATTGCAGGGATAGCTACTCCAGCACCTATTGTACTGGCACTTTCACTCAAAGGGCTGCCGACAGAATAACATGAGGGACAAGTGCAAGGAAAAAGGCCACTAGTAAGTTACCACACAGTTATATAATATTGCTGTACTAGGATAAAATAGAAAAATGATCCAGAGGGGATCTGAACGCTGCAGCAACATACTCATAATAGTAGAATGTTGTTTGACAGAAATAATCTAACATTGCAAATCAGTTAGAGCCTATACTTTTAGTGTCATTAGTTGAATGGTATATTAAAATCGTTATACGGAGCATGTACAAGATATTAGGTAACAATCACATATTCATCTGAGCAAACTACCAGGTGTTCCTGCAATGTGTTCGTTCCACTCACTTTATATAGTTGGGCTCGTATGCAGTTATGAGCACATCTGTACCAACTTCCTTGAGCCGTAGATTTGCCACATAAACCTGAAAGCAATAGAAATCTCTGTTAAATGTTTCAAGATATCAAGAATGAAAAGAGAACAATACACAATCTTACCGTCACAATATTTTGTGCATCCCTTCCTTGTCGTCCCTTAGAAATTGCCTGTTTATAGGTTGTAACGTAAATTGGTAATAGAAGGTGAACACAAACAATTCAAAAAGGAAAGTCCTATACAAGAATCTAAAAGTTCTCGTAGTAAGGAACATAAGATTCCCAAAAAGTGAGCTTCAATCAATTTCATAAATCAACAAGCAAATGCCTGTTCAAGATTAAGGCCACGATTACATGAAAAACACGAATATATAACACCAGTCATATCTACTGATAAACAGTATAATCATAGAAAAAGTCAAGATCTCAACAAAATCATCGGCTTTAAGAAACTACCAGCATCCAAGTTCAAGAAGCAACGATAGCCTGTGTAGATAACTGAAAATTAAAACTCACAATCAACAAGAAACCTCTACGCAGACAGAACATACCATTTGACCAACAGCAGTGGTAACAACACCAGGGACGTTCCCATGCTGCAATCCAGGGGCCTCTACCACTCCAGACTGCTCAATCAACTAAAGCATGGTAAGGGAATAGTACAGTTAGAGCTGTTGTCCAGAAACTACATCCATAGTTAAAAATAGGGCGTGTGGGAGAGAGAAAGAGAGACAACATGGATAAAGCCCGGTAGCTCCAATTACACAATTTGTCCGGCATTACCAAAGCTAGTTGATAGATTTTTCCAGAAGAGATTTCAGACATGTCTGTCTGAAGAGAATTGATTGTTCTTTGTAGTTTTGGTTGAAACTCATCAGGAAGGGAAACAAACAAGCTATATGCTTCCATTCCGTCTTCTAATAGATTAGTCTATCAAATACTTTGCTACGCTCAGACTATATAAGTAGATTACATTAAGGAAAGTACATTAATGGAACTCTAAAATCTTAATCAACCAAGTTTTGAATTATGCTCAAGATTTCAAATCTCAATCAGGATATACCGTGCATCCGCCAGCATCTTGTTCATTTGCAAGGTCCTGAAGAAACCAGGCAGCACTTCCATTATCTACAACTTCATGCTTAAAATCCAAAAGCTCAAAGATCAAGCTTTCGTCACGGGAGGGGTCCGCAAAGACTTCCTTCACATTCATCACCAAGTCAAGACCATGTAATCAACACCACCAAAAACTAGAAACCCCCACCAACCAAATTTGTCAACCAACCTGATGATCAGGAACTTCGCGAATACTACTCACGTCCTACAATCATAGATATACCCTGATCTCAAACGCCCTCAAACAACTCACATACGCAAGGAAACCAAAAATGGGTTACGAAAAGGAGGCAAATTTCAACACTAACAAACCTGAAATCTAAGAGGGAAAGTGCTAGAAATTGCGCCACCGAACAATGGACGCTCCGTGTAGGTATCCTCCGGCATTTTCAGTAATCAAAAGCAAGAAAGACAAAAAAATTCACTGCCATCCAAAACCCCACAGATTAGCACCGCACCGCACTCACCAAAACATAGAAAGAGAAAGTGATTGCGATTAAATCGCAGGAAATCCATGTAAATGGATGAATACGTGATGGAAAACGAGAGGAACCAAACAGTGACTTCACCTATGAAAGATTCGAGACTTCGCGCGGTCCTTCTTTTTATTTCTGTAAATGGTTGAGTGCGTCGTATTTACGCTAATAAGCTACTCTTTAATCGTTCAACATCCAATAAGTACGATGATCCTTGGGAACTGATAAAGAGTGTCTCCTCTTATTACTCTATTCACTGGAGTCCAGCTGTTCAATTGTTTATAAAACAAAGTAATAATCTAAATCTGAATTAATTATATTAATTCAATGAAATAACTGGCATGCATCATTATGCTCATCAAAGTATAATTTATTTTGTAATTGAACATTACAAATATAATTAGACTACAAAAATATTCTTCATTCAACTCATTTATCTCAATTTTTGAAATATTTCATTATTTAAAAAACTTTTAATACTAAAATTAATTATTTAAAAAGAATAAATATATCATATCATTTTTTAATTTAAATAATTTTATAATAAAAAATACAAATGCGTTACAATGATAAAACAATAACCAACAAAAGGTGTGATTTATCTCTAAATATTTTACAAAATCCCTAACATTATTTAGATATCAATTTATATCCTAACATTTATGAAATAACACAATTTACTTCCTAAAACGAAGTTATGTCAGGCTACATGGATGTTAATGAGGCTTTAATTAAATTTTATTTTTTATTTTATCAATACAAATTAACTTTTGCACCTTCCTCGACTTTATTCGTCTTTCTTTTCTACCTGCCCCGATACCAAATGAAGATTTCATTGATGTCACTAACAATTTTTTAGTTTACTCGATTTGTCCCAATAAATATTAATTCCCCCCCATATCCACGTGTTAAACACCATAAATTGCTAGAATCACTATATGTTACGACACTACAATTGTTTACAAGAAAAGAAAGCATTTCTTATCTATGTCTTTAAACATGGAGAATGGCTAGCTGCATCAAGGTGTAATACTTTTCTTTATCCTATGCCTCAATCCATATCACATACTTGTTTATAGCTACTTCCACTTCTCCCTCTTACTTTTTCATGTAAGATAAATTCAACACCATGCCACAAAGGTTGGTAAGGGCACATCGTAAGTTGTTGTATGAACCTTGTTATTACATTACTCAATTTATGTTGTCACCCAAAATCCATTTTGCTATTTATTCTCATGGCTAACAAAAATACAACCCCAATTAATTTTTTGTCAGTCAACCACATCAAAAACATGTAACAATTGATATTGGAGGCTTTATACTTCGGTTCAACTAACAACAATTTTTCATTTGGTGTTCAACATTTATGTGAATTTAACCTATGTCTAAGGACTTCATGGAATGACAAAAATCTTGAATGTAGGTTTTATGGGCGCCCAAAATATTCGGTTAGTAAAAATATTTTTTATACGATTTGAAAATTTGGTAAAATAAATTAGATATATTTTTTAGTAAATGCTTGTTTTGACGATTATTCCAAGGATCAAAATCACATGTTCTTTTGTTAATCTAATGACCCTTTCACAAATAGGACTAGTAATGTTATTCACATACTAATGACTGAAAGTTTTAACTTTAAGCAACAATAATTATGGGTTGTAAAGGATAATTGAAGACAGAAGTGCATGAGGGAGCTATTAGAAGGCTAAAAAAAGAAGAACATAGGGGGAAAATAGAGTTAGAGGGGAAAATAAAGCAAATGGACTATAAACTTAAGCTCGCTATGAATGATAACAAGCAGTTGAAGATTATATTAATGACATATCTCATTCTTGTTTTGACTTTGATATTTATTATTGTCATTTTTTTCACTCTCTGAACTAGGAGACTAGTGTGAAAAGAACATGTTTAACAAAGTGTAGAGGTACTAGTATACTTGATAAAAAGGAAATGGTAAATAGAACTGAGATGAACAACAACATAAAATAAAGAAGATGGAATTGAGACGCAGAAGAATGTACCAATGGTATTTTGTACTTATTGCTAGTCTCTAATAGCATTCAAAAGGAGGAGTGAACTGGTTTTTAGTAAATTTAAACAACTATTTATTATTTAGGATAAACAATTTAAAAATTATCAGTTTATGTTAAAAGTAACTTAATATTAATTAATAAGATAATTAAACAATAGTTTAAAGACTATAGGAGTAAAAGAAAGGAAAACTAATTTATAGTAGTTTAAAAAACCAATCTTGCCTATATCCACTCTTCAAGACATTTCTTAAAAATTCCAATAAGTCTCTTTCTTCAACAAGGTGAAGAGGAAGCTTCTTATAATAATTTATTTTTTCATGAGTAAAAAGTAGCTCTTTTTACAATCTTTCTCTAAGAAGAAGAGTAACCATACTCATAAAAGAATTTACAAGTTCAGAAGACCTTATTTGATCTCTTTGATAACCTTTACAACTCACTCACTTTAAAATGCAACAATTAATGATCAAAATACTTTGAAAACTCTTAAAAATGTGTATATAAAAATCCAAATATTGTCACATTTGTAAACTAATGAAAAAACCACATATTTATTGGGTTTGGGATTTAAACTAACTGTTAAAAATAGGAACTCATCATTATCAATTACTAGTTATTGTGTATTGATTGATCAATATGCGGTTGACCAATGTATTAACTGTTGGAACATTGGTCAATTATAACACATTGATTGACCAATGTTACTCTTGAGAAAGATTGTATTGGTTGATCAATATGCGGTTGACAGATGTACTAACTATTGGAATATTGCTTGATTGTAACATATTAGTTGACCAATGCATAATCAATATTGCTACAAACGCTTGATACATAAGTTTTAACAACT
>JANQAP020000075.1:89213-106291 GCA_026874005.2 Erythroxylum coriaceum
GATAATGTGCTAAATCAAATAATTTAAGTTACTCAATTTAAAGATTATATAAACGGTTTCATTTATTGTAAAAATTTATATGATTCTATTAAACATGTCGTGATAATTAAATAATAAGAAAAATTATTTGATAATTAAATAAGACCGTAATTAGTTAGATGTGTTTGATAATTAAATAAAATTTTTTGATAATTAAATAAGATTGTAATAGATTGAATGATTTAGCTATTTTATTTATCGAGAAGGATATGTTGGACGGTATTGATTTTGATAATATTATTAATGATTTTGCATCTAGAACTACAGGGAAAAATTATTTTTCATAAATCATGATCATTTGTGTGTTTGTTAGTGCAATTTTCTTGGTATTTTACTATTCGATTGCTACAATTAGGTTACTTATGTATAGATATTAAATTTTAATAATAAAAATATGTTTTTAAAATTTACGCGTTTATATATTGTCGATTTATTGAGGTCTTTTTTTTTCTTCGCCCAGGGCCTATAAAATGTTAGGAATGACTCTGTTTATTCCCTGAATCTCAGTCATTTATTTATGCGGGTTCCGTATAAGTTCTACATAAATAAATGTGAAACTCGTATAAATGGCTAAAATTTATGGGACAAAATAAGACGTCATGAAAATATACAGAGTATCTTGTCTAAGGAATTTCACCTCGGCGAGACAAGTTATTGTTACACAAGGAAAGATAGCATCTTTTTTGTTTTCTAATATCAGAACGTCTGGCTAGCTACTGCACTGTGAATCATACCGAGAAACATTTCCGAACATTGTGAATCATACCGAGAAAAGTCCATGACGAAGCCCTTTTCAGCTTGACCCTCCAGGATAATACAACTTCTAATAGTTTTGCTTACGGAAAAATAAGAATATGTGAGAAAGTTGTTATGCTCTTCAAGTCTGCGTAAACATAGATTGTAGACGTTTAAGCTGAGATAAAAACATAATGAATTGGACTAATACCAGACTATACTTCAATAAAAGGATACAACTTCATCCACGAATCTTTCTATCATTGAATGTACAGAAGACGCGAACTGTGAGGTAAGTGTGATCGTGGGAGTGAGTGGCTTGCAAGAGCATGTTGCCTCTGTGGGGAGCTGAACCCTGTCATTGGGGTATCAGCTCTGAATCCTTTCAGGAATGTAGGAATGTGAAACTTGACGCCTTTGCGGTCGAAATCAGTCTTTTGTTCCTTCTATATGCATCACCGGCAACTCTGACAGCGGCATTGTTCTTACATCCCAACAAAATGCTGGAACGACGCTTTTGGGTATCTCCGCAAGTTTTGGTTTTCACATTTGTGGTTATAGTAAATGCTTGCATTGGACTTGTTGGTGATCTAAGGTCTTCATAATCCGATGGAACAGAGAAATCTGCAGCACTAGCAGTGGCAACACTCCAATCAATGCTTGCCTCACTTGGAGCATAGCAAGTTGTAGGCGTGACACAGCCTGAAGTAGCATCTGATCCTTGCCTTTTGAGGAACGGCTTGACTCTTCCGGTGTGACTCTCTATTTCAAACAAGTCTGAACTCGCATCACTATCTTTCTCATAGTGCACTCCTCTTGGTGTTGCAGAATATGCGATTTCCTCAACTCTTGGAGTTGCGTCCCAGGATAGCATTGCTAGCCTCCTTTCAAGACTGAAGGACTTACTTCTTCTGTCATGCACAGGTGAGCCGAAAACCTCTATCGACTTCCGTGGGAAAAGTTCTAATTGACCCGCTTGTTGAGTGTTAACTGGAAGGTTTCCTGCAATAGAACTCAGAGTGGGGAAATTGAAACATGTTTCTTTGTCTAGCTCATATCCCAATTTCTTTAACTGGCAGTGAATCTCCTCTTTTTTCCAGGATTGTGATCTTGGTTCATATTCTCTATCGGGAGCGTGTTTCGTGTTTCCTATAGGAATTTCCTTGGCTTGGACTAGACCAGAATCAGGAGTTTTCTTGCAATTGATTTCTCCAACATGTTCATGGCCATCAACTGAATCCTTGTCAAAACAGGAACAGTATTTGCGGCCAAGACCTGCAAGAATACTCTTCCCCTTGACCTTGTTCGTCTTCATGCCTGACGGATGTCTCAGAACTGACTTTAAGAGTGCACTTTGGCTGTTCCAACTGGATTCAGAACGAAAGCTAGGAATTCCTGCAGGAACTTGAGGTTTTATAGCAACTGCACCACTTAGTTCATCTCTTTGAACTTGATGTCTTCTCGTCACTGTATTGGTAATTCTTGGACTTGTATCATTATCCATCACTCCTTTGAAGTACTTCTCAGCAGTAAACACACCAATTTCTTCTTTTCCTTTTTCTGCTCCTTTCAGATGATTATGATGACCCTGTCGAACAGCAGCTTTTAGACTTGATTCTGGAAGTTTATGAACTAAGGTTTCCTGGGCAGTGTTCAAGTGTGAAGAAAAGGAAAAATCACGAAGAGTGTCACTATTGTAGTTCTCCAAAGACAACTTTTGTGAGAGAATCGTCATCGTCGTAGAGGTGGGCATAGATATGGCGGCTAGTGAACCTCAGTACGATCAAAAGACTAAAAGACGAGAAAGAAAAAGACCCAACAAAGAAGAAGCTGTAATTGGAATTAGAAAAAGTGCGGCATCATGGATAATACGTACCGAGAAAAGCTAGGAAATCAAGAAATGTTGAAGTACAAATTTTTGTTACAGAACAAGAATGTATTCCTGGAATTTGAGTATAATAAAGTCCTGAGGACTCTTTAGTTTATGATGGTAATCATAGGTTGAAGATAACTAGAAACGAGTGGAAGAGCAAGGATTCAAGCTATAGGCACAGAGGCTGCTAGAGAGATATTGAGAACTAGTTGTATATGTAGGCAGGTGGTATGTGTAAACAAAATGTCAGTAGGACCATGTGCTTGTAGTCCAACTTACAACTATTTTAATTCTCACTGAGAGAGAGAGATGCTACAATATTTTATTTTATTGAACCCAAAAAAAAGAATTATTTGCTTTTCTTAACAAAGTAAGTGATGTTAGTATTAATTTAATCAGTGAAAGTAAAGGATGGTGTTGAATGTGTAAGACTATGATAATCTCTACCACCTGCAGAAATTAAAATTGATGTGAAAAGCAAACCTTAATGTAACATCAAGTTAATAATTCTTGTATTAATCTTTGCTCAAAGTGCAAACTTTCTTACCAAGTTTTATGATATAATGATTCGGACTTGGGTTTTATCTTACAAATGAAAAGGGAACCTAAACAGTTTATCGCATGTAGATGGTAGCCAATACAAGAGGCTTTCTCAAGTTAAATAGTAATAATTAAGAGAATGGTGTCGTGTTTATATCAGGTTCTAAGTTTAAAAATAATTGCAACTTTTGGTTGAACGCTTCAGTAGATAATGTTGATCATGTATATAAACTTACATTTTAAGTAGATTTTAGAGAACTGCATCATTTTTGCATGAAAACATTACTTTCATTTTTTTCTGGCGTGATCTATTTTATAAACTCATTTTTACAAGGCAGATCTCAATAGTGAAAATTAAATAAAACTTATGGTTATGTACGTTTTTGATTACTTATGTGTAACGTGTCAAAATGGGAGAAGGAAATTTAACTTCAAATTGAGGATGACTTCATTGTTAACTTAATCTTGCATTCATAATGACTTATGTGAATGAACTCTTTTACCTTTCACAATGAGCTCCAGGGCTGAAATTCATACATTTTTGGCATAATTCAATAAGCACAAGAACAGTTTTAGACTTGGAGCTTCTTATACTAATGTATAAAATTGTAGTAAATATGTAATAATCAATTTCTTTTGTTCTGGAGGCATAAACATGTTAAAGTTATTCGTGACGGATGAAGATTAATTGACTTAGTTATTCATCTACATATAAAAGCCGTAGAAGGAAATTAATATATTAAGAGTTTTTGAACACTGCTCTAATCTAGGGGCTATGTCCATAATGATTGACAGATGAAGATCATTTATTTATTAATGTGTCACTAATATTGTTCTTAAACGTATGGTCAAGAAATAGGTAGACTCGTGGAACAAATAATCTTTTTTATTTTTGCTGTTTCAATTCTCTTTCAACCTATCTCATCCTCATTGCAGACCCTGAACATCAAGCCTCTAATTTATTGGAAGAGGAAAGCAAATGCCAGTAAGCCAAAGACTGATCTTTGGAATCAACTTCATTTTATCGATGTTAAAGAAGCTATTTTAATGGTGAATGGCTGTTTATCTTTAAGGTCGACTCGGCAACTGGTCGCAAACCCATTTTGATGAACATTGGAAACAGTACAATTACTATTGCCATATTCGTGAAAATCCCAGATAGCATTGACAAGAGATGAGTTAGGGCAGAGAATCCCCATGTCCGTAACATCTCAAACAACTGCTTCAAGGTCTTTTCCTATCCAAGTTTTGACATCAGACCGAACACTTGAGGCTAGAAACTCACCACGTACGCCGGAGTTCGTAGCCGACAACTGCCCGGTATTAAACACCTGCCCATCACAAGTCATGCATGTGAACCTGCTAGTCATTTCTGACTCCTTCATTAGGCTTTCAATGATTGGAGAGTCCGCACAAAAGTTTAGCTTCCATAAGAGTACATTCCTACTAACATAATTGTCGTGGGCATTGGTTTTCCATGTCATGCAAGCAAGTCCAAATTCGTTCATTAATGGGACAAGACTGCGAGATAATCCTGGGATTCAAACTTATGACGAAGGGCAAGCCTAAATCGGCAACTTGGTGGCTATGGTATTATTGAGTTATTTAAAACTCGAGTCGAAGATAGGACGTTAGTAAATCTTAAATATTATATTCAAATCACTACAGTCGAAACTCTTCTTGGAATAATTTATAAGGAATTTATTGGTGACTTTTAACTGATTGATATTTAAGATTTAGTAACGCCCTATCTTCAACTCGAATTTTGAGTAGCTTAGTAATATCAAAGCCACTAGGTTACAGCCCGGGTTTGCCCTTCGTCACAAGTTCGAATTCTAAAAAAATAATGTGAAAATGAGACTTGTGAGTTAAGTATCAAGTAAACGTCACCTGCTGACGCAGGCTTAAAGAGAGGGGTATATTTAGGATTTAGTAACAACCTATCTTCAACTCGAGTTTTGAATAACTCAATGAATAGAGTGAGTAGAGAGAGAGTCCCCATAATAATAGATACACTACCAAATAACCCTGTTCATTTATCTTCTAATTTGTCTTTATCTAGTTTACCTTCTAATGTCAAGCATGTGTTATCAAATCTTTGTCTAATTTACCTTCTAGTGTCAAGCTTGTGTTGTCATAATCACCATAGCTCGCAAGCACTATGCTAAGATTCCTTCTTGCCAAAGTTACAGGAACTTGGTTTAGGTTATTAGAGTAGGGCCACTTCAAGTAGAGAGCTAAGGCAGCAGCTGTGGCCATTGATGCTTTTCCTCTGGTAGGCTCAAGTCTCACACCCTCACATTTAGCTAATTCTTACATAACCTAGTGAAGTTACATCAGTTCCATTTTCTCATCGTGATTTTACGACCATGAACTCTTCCAGAAGACAATGCCAACAGTGTTTTGAGACAGGCTGGAGAGAGATTTGGGTGGAAATCAGAGTTTAGAATCTAGTCCTCAATCATAGATGAGACTGTATTTGCCATCCCATTAGCAACATTGTCACAAGCAAACTAGAAAAATTAACTAAAAAATGATTGACAGGCAACGACACAGCTTTGGTGCTATATCTATAGATCAGCATAAGAAAACAAGGGGCAATCCATCAGTTGGCGTGGAAGGAAAATCGACCCTTTTTCGTATGCTAAGGCAAGTTACCGTGATTAAATATATGAGTTGAGATGATGATGGTTGGATAAGAAGAGTGTATTGCCACTTTGTAACCTCTTCCACAGTCAACATTCATTGTGTGAATGTAGAGTTCCCACCAGCAACCCAATACTGCTTGACAGCAATTAATATTTTCTCAGGCACCAAGGGTCCATCTTCATGGTCCACCATTTTAGTGTCCCATCTCATTCCTCCAACTACCTTTCTCACCTTAGCTAGCACATCTACATCATCTCTAATTATGACAGCACCCTCTGGTCGCAAAATCCTATCCATCTCCAGAAGTACATCCTCTACGTTACATCTGCATTTAGTAAATAACAGCAGTTAAGTTATACATTACTATAGCATGAGATGAATCTAACCAGAAAATTTTAACCATAGCAAGCCACAAATTGGTTCCCCAAGGTCCTTGCGATAATAAGAGATACATTAAACGCCTAGAAACTGAAATTGACTGTGAGTAGTACTGAGTCATGGTGATTTCGTAAGCTGCTCCAAATTTGGCATGATCCTAAAAGCAGATAGAGCCTTTCTGGTCCACATTCAGCCATTTTGAATGTGGTATAAGCGACTATGCTTTCATATCAGCAAAGCCTGCTGGGAGATGTTTAATGGAAAAATAAGTGTAGAGCAACTGTATTCCAGTTTAAACAAGACGACTTCAATTTTCTAAACCAGCCCCAAATGTTAAGAATGGTAGGCTGGACATAAACTGGCATTTTTTTAAAGACCTCAAACTATCAATGTAGATCCATTAAATTTACCTGTATTAGTTGATTATTGCACAAAGAAATCAAATAAGAACATTGTCAGATGTTGGTCACTCTATATATGGGAAATTGTTATAATACCAAATTTATACGAGCAATGTTTTTCCAGATAAAATGAGAAACAGGCGTGAAACACTGGAACTGCTTCTACAAGGAATAGACAATTAACGGTGTCACAACTCTTTTCCCTTAAAAGACTGAGTGGATACTCACTTGTCATTGTATAAACTGAAAAGGCCATTTGCATGAATAAGGTCATATGTCCTCGGATATGTGGAGAAAGCTTCACACCTGAAACACCCAAAATAATCTGTTGATGAACAATCGCATTTCATGATTAAGGTGGTAAACCAAAAAAAATGTTTTAAGTTGAAATTTCAGCAAGAGTGTAACACTGTAAAACATTGCTCAAGCGCTGGAACAGATCAAAAGACAAGAGTGAGGAACAATTAAGTACGTACCAATCGTGATAGATTCCAATTAATCCTCTCTCATATATCACACCTAGTGTGTTTTTCTGAGCTATCGTAGGGACAACATTCATAACCCAAAGTTTTGGAGATTCCAGTGCAGCAGCAAAACCTCCCAACCCAGCATTCATATCCATAATGTTGCGATACCTCCCAGAGTCAATAAGCTTATTGATTTTCTTATAAGCATGCACATGCTTCCTCCATAATTTGTTGTCCTCCTGGTAAACCTCAGTGGAAACCCCAGGAATAGAACCACTAGAAACTCTAGGAGGGACAGCATAAAGTCTCTCAGGAAACGTCTTCAATTCCCCACCAGCAACCTCATTTGAACTACTAACATCAGGATACGGTGTGATGCAATCCTCCATTTTCGTGTACCTAGCATACCCCACAAACAATTCAAATCTGAAGCATATGTACAAAGATACATTTAAGAAGTTTCATAATGAAAAGTTTATTTTCAAGTATACAGGATAGTAGCATCAGATGGCGCCAAAGTGTGCTCACACTTATCTGCAACCAATTACTTAAATGTGCAAATGTAATCCAAAAGCATACCACACATCATCTGTGTCTGAAGACTTGCAGAATGCATGATCTTGGCGATGAGGACAGGAATCAGCATTCATTCTTTTCTGCCAAATTGCTATTTCACCCTTCTCATACTTCTTTTCCCAGCAAAGAAGCTTGGCAACCTCTTCAATGTTTCTTTGTTCCTCCTGAAGTTCCTCTTTGGGACGTTGCCACGCTTTGTAGTTAGTCTTCCAATTGATTGGAGGACCAGAAAGCACCCAGTAACCACCAAGTCTAAGAACACGATCAACTTCCTTCATGTATATTCCTCCTGCAAATATAAAAACGTATTGAGTCAGCTCCTTATCACAAATTAGGCAATAAAAGAGAAGAAATGAAGCATGAATTGAGGGCAGGCAGTGCATAACAGAAAACCAGTCAATTCCTTTTGTTAAGAAACTCTCACCATTTGCACCCCAAGGGATTAAGCAACGAGAACAGTGAGCCATATCAAAGGCTCTGGAAGGGTATGGCAGCTTTATGGTACCAAGAACTCCAATAACAGCAGGTACACCTCTTTCAAGAGCAAACTGAACCTGTGCTTCGTGAGAATCTCTTGGTGCGAAGGACATTGCAATCACATTTCTACTCCAAAGGTATGCACCCCAACTGGCAACCTGAATTAAAGAACAAATTGGTTTAAAAATAAGCACAAGAAATCAGCCAGCAAGCCCTAGTCAATGGGAGAAGAAAAGAAATTGAGTCCGGTAACTTACCCCACAACCAGTGTCCAGTGCAGTTCTAACTGTCCCATTAGCCATCGGTATGACTGAAGCTAGCTGATCAATGTACTTATCTGCTCCTTGTGGAAACTGAGTTCCACCACCAGGAAACCTAAATACATTGCCTTCATATTGAACCCAGTTTTGAATAGCCTTCTCAACAGTGAGGCTCTTGTAAGGTGCATTGGCAAAGGGCACATAGTCACGACTCTTAGGCCAAGGGAAAGGAGTCACATAGCCTTTAGGGGCAGGAATTAGGCAATGCAGCTTCTCTTCTTCACGAGGACAATGCCTCTCTCGGTATATCATGTTTTCCCTGGGGAAAGTCATAGCACGCCTTTGATCTTGGCAAGGTGTGTAATCAATGTAACGAGGGTGACAAGGATCGATCACTTTGGGTTTTGAATCAGAATCAGCACCCACTTCACCGCCATGATGAGTCTCGAAATCTAAACTCGGCAGTATATTGCAGTCCCCTGTGTTCTTGGTAATTGCCATAGCAAGGTTATCAGCCTTTCCAAATCCACTCCTTTGCCATGCACCCAATATATAGAAGAAACAACATAATCCCACTACAATAAAGATCTGTATAGAACTCCTAGTTCTACCATCAGCTGAATTAATTTTTAACGCCATACTGCCCTGAAACCATTAGCAGAGCAACTTAGTAAGAAGTGTAACCTGATACTCTATGCAAATCCGAGGCTTACATAATAATACAAGAGAAAAGATAGAGGCATTCTCAAGATTTACAAGTGAAACATTCATTAGAAAAAGCTCAGTGTACTCTTATATATAACAACAATATATTGAACTCAAGCTTGAACCTTATCCGTTTGACCACCACTCTGAGTTGGAACTAAAATACAGGAAGCTCAGTGTACTCTTTCCATCTGTTTTATCCAGAGGAAGCAATAACAACCTCGATAACGTTGCAAAACAAATTCAAAAGTTGAACGTAAACAGCTGACTTAAGCTTGAAATGATCGAAATCAGACCTGAAACACCCATAAAGGACACAAAACACCCTGATCCAATCAAGGACTCAATAACCCACCTTAGTATTGAGAATAGTACCCAGAAAAAAGAAAAGGCAACTTTAATGTTCAATCAAAGCAGGGAAACCTTCCATAAATGCTTTACAAACTAACAAATCTCACGTTTCTCCAAAAACAAAAAAAAAGGAACATATCTTACGGAAACCAGTTTACTTACCAACTAATAGAAGAGAAGCACGCAATGGTTCAAAGATCCTACTACCCAATCACATAAACAGATCTCATAGATGCATCGGGAACACTTAAAGCTTCGATCTTGCAGCTTTCTAAGAAGAACCCAGATAAAAATGACGAAGGAATGTAGGAGATCTCAATGATCCAATGTAAAATCCCCACCAGCGAAGTGTCAGTAAATCTCTGAAAGCCCTCGCACCAATCACCAATTTACGAACTTTATATCTAAAAGAAAACAACCAAAAGAAGGGATCTAATGTCTAAATCTAAAGCGCTGCCGCTACAAGTATGTGACCAACTTTTGTGCCCACTAGAACTCATAAACAGCGTGTGGGTAACTGTTTTGGAACAACTTCGTTTGTTAAAGAACGTCTCGTTGCTAAATCATGTAATCTTACGTACATAAATACCCAAGTCTCAACTCAACTCATCCTATGGCTTTTGCTCTATTTCTGATTTGATATTTTGAGGCAAAAGAATATTTGATTGTTGTTGTGAATTTTCATTCCGCGTCTAATACAATACAACACGGTGAGCGCACATTCCGCTGCAATGGGCCAGTGTTAGTGGGTCCTACAGTTTAAGGGAAGCGAGAAGCTAAAGAACATGATCCTGGACCAACAACGATATGATGATGTCTGAGTTCTTTGTGAACGGGAGAGGACGGGTGTAATGATTTAGATCTGGGATTGGCAAGTGAAAGCAAGGGGTAATAAAGAAATCGGGTGGCTGTCAAGACTCGAGAGTTCAATAGCGCATGGTTCGTAACTACGTCTACGAGACTACGACTCACAACAAAGGCTTCCTGGAGTCGGTGTTATAAAATCTCTATTGTCTGTCACTGTCTCATTAACGGGACATTCATGTGAATGCCAAAATTCCATCTGGGAGACTACTTCTTTGGTCTTTATGTATTACATAAGGGACTTATATGAAACTATTTTATTACAGATTTAATGTCCACCTTTTATGTTTTAGTTATCTAATACTCTTATGTTTATAAACACGCCTCATATGCATTAAATAGATAGAAAATTGGAATGCGGAGTAGCCATGTTAATGTAAATTACTAAATTGTCAATTGGTGTGATTTGAAATTCAACCTATTCATTGAATGGCAAAAGGAACAAGGACATAGTTTAGCTGATAGTATTAAGAGCATGAATGTCGGGGCAGTTTCTTTTCAAGTTTTGGCTTTCAGGTTATGAAATTCTACTAGGCAAGATCGAACACATCATTACATTATTCCATATGGCATGACTCACGAGACTACCCTTTCGTGCATTGATTTCCTTTTTTAATCATTATTTTAAAAAAGAACTACTTTTTCATAATACTAGGTAATCTGATGTTTTTGTTTAAGAAAATCTTTACTTCATTTTCCTGAGATGGAAGTCGTGCCGGCATGTGATGAAGTCTTCTATGTTTAATTGATTAATTAAAGTATCCATCACTTGTTTTTTCTTGCAAACATTCCTGTCAACTTACGATAGATGTTAAGATTTTATGTGTGAGATACGCCTTACATTTATAGTGAAGTAGAATTTTAATAATTTCAGGTTCCTCGTGAAATTTAGTTTAATATCATTAAGTATTTTATTTATAAAAAAGTTTAAATAATTTTAGGGCCTATTTGTTTCAAGTTTAGTTTTGGATTTATGTGTTTTTGTTTTCAAATTTTATTAAAAGACGTATTTACTTGAATTTTCAGTTTTAGTTTTCTTAGGTTTTCATAACTTATGAAAATTATAAAAAGTAGTTTTTTTGGTTTTTGTTTTTGTTTTTTTATCATAAGCAGGTTTTTCTTTAACTACATATATCTTATTTAATTATTTAATATTAATTAATTATTATTATTATGAATAATATAATATAATATATTTTAATTTTATAATTACTTCAAATTTTAGTTTCAAAAATAAAATACTTTCAAATTTAAAATATCTTAAAATATATAAATTTCAAATAAAATTTGCTTTAATAATTAGACATATATTTTAACAAATAAAAAATAACTATGTTGGCATTAAACAAAATTTTGTTTTTATTTCAAAAATAGAAACTAAAAACATAAAGTAAAATCTTAAAATTACAATAGAAAAATATAAGTGAAATCAAACGGCCTCTTAAACTTCTACAAAAATACAATGGCCCTGTTTGATTTTTGGCTAATCAATCAAAAAAATAGCTGATTGAATAAATTTAGCTGATTGACCTTGTTGACCAGCTGTTTTTAGTGTTTAGTAATCAGATGATTGGGTTGGTTGATTGAACTCAATCAGCTGATTTTTAAAAAGCTCAGAAGAAGTAGCGTTTTACTTCAGCTTATTATAAATGACAGATTGTGCCCTCTTCAAAACTTACAGACAGTAACAAAGTGGAGCAACGTGTAGTTTATATACTCTCTGTGAATTTATTAATCTTAAGTCTTTGCAAACTCAAATGAGTATCTTTGCTTCTTTCTTCTCTCTTAGATTCTAAGACCAAAATGAACCAAAAACACTTTTTTTTCTTTGTTGTCTCTCCTAATCTTATAAGCAGTCTATGTAATTATAGATGAAACTTTCTTTTTTTTGCAATAATTATTAATTTCGGGCTTATGTTAAGTATCTATCATTAATTTAAGATTGAGAAAGGAGAAAAAAGAAATACTCATGATGATGATGATGATGATGATTATGATTATTATGATTATGATTATGATTATTATTATTATTTATATTTTTAATAGATTTATAAACTTAATTTTTGTAAAACTAAATATCTAAAATTTAAATTCTTATGAAAATATTCAAAAAAATATTAAAATATAATACTCATGTCATTATAAATTTTGTTTAAAGTCATGCTCTTATAAGTCATTTTACATATAAACAGCTAATATTAAACAACTAATTTTACCAAACATCTCTAACAAACAGCTAATACAATCCGCTGGTCAAATCAGCTGATATAGAATTTGTTTGGTAAAGAGTTGATAAGCTCTTTTTTAGCTGATTGACCCATTTCAACTAGTTGACCTTATGAAAAAATTATCAAACTTGTTTGGTTATGAGCTGGTTGGGTTGGCTGATTCAACCCAACTAGCTGATTTTTGAGAAGCTCCTCCATAAGAGCGTTTAGGCAATTAGCCGATAGCTTTTTAATTTTATGTCAATTTTGCCCTCATTTACTCTTTACACTTGACCGCTCCTTTCTTTTTTTTCTCTAGAATCCCTTTACTTTCTTTGGCTCTTTCCTTGCATCTCTCACATCTCTCAGCTCTCATATCTCCACCAGATCACCATCACTGGTTTATGGATGTTTTTATAGATCTGTGTAGCTTGCATGAGAATCAGATCGGTGCTTGTAATGGAGTTAATGAGAAACTGGATCCTCAGAAGATAGGTAATCAATAAGGTAAGCACCAGATCTTAGACGACATCCTCAGAGAGTCAGATCTTAGATGACATATCATACTCTTTTGTTTCTCTTTTCTTGTTTCCATTTTCCCTTGTATTTACACCTTTCTTTTTTTTTCGTTCAGATGTACATCACGCTTTTCTGGTGTTCAACAATTTCTAAAAATCTTTGTTCAATTTGTTTTGTAGCTTTTGCCAAAGGATAGAGATCGAAAGCCTCGCTCATTTCACAATGCAAGAGCACAATAATAAGCAGGTCTTTTTAGATTTCTCTTCCATTCTGATTCTGGGTTTTGTTCCATGATTGATATGAGCAGCGATTTTGGGTATGTTTCAACCTCTTGTGGAAGTTCGGTGTAGTTTTGATTTTTTTTTGCTATTAGCGAGATTATTCTTCCTCGCTCTTAATTAATAGCAAAAGTTTTGTCATTTCCTAACCAAAACACTCAATTTATGATCACCTCACCTAGGATCTGGGTTTTTGTAAGTAAGGAAACAACAAAACACAGGCATACAAACATGGGATATGAAAGACATATGTTCCTCCTATACACGAAGTTATCTTTACAGTGTCCAATACATGTCTGTATAAAGTACAACTATCGTGCACCTAACTTTTTGACTCTTTCTGGTCCTTTCTACTGTGTTTCGACTTTCTAGTGTTTCAAAGAGTTGGGATACAGATAGAAAAGTGGGAAATCTTTTGTCTTTTATGTTAATAGATTATATTAGCACACTTCTTGGTTTAATTTACTTTCGTATTTGACTTCACTTTGTAGAATACATTCTCTTTATAATACGATTCTATAGGATTTTAAACGTATATAGTTCTCACAAAATCAATTATCATACCTTGATCCATAACGTTGTTTAATGTTGAATCTCTTCCACGTTTCTATTCTTTTATCCTCTCGTTATCACTTTGTTCTTTTACATTTATTTGATGGTTGTCCCAGAAGTAATCTTAATAGGCAAGAATAGAACCAAAAGAGGTGACAGTTTTTATGTGGTTTCAAATGAGAAAATCACCACTTAACTACCACACCCATCATGTCGATATTTCTAATTACATGAGACACTAATAGGACATTAATAATCCAACATTCTCCCACTTGGCTCATGTAACATTGTCATATACATCAGTCATTTAAATTTCATGCGCATTATATACATTAGTCATCATAATTAAGAATTAGAACTAACATGGGTCATGGCGGTTATATATGATTTAAACAACATATTCCCTTCCATGTACTAAAAAGTTAGTCTTCTCCATGAAATGATCCATAAATGGGAAACACAGAATTGATTAGAAACAAATTCAATAATAAGCTCAGAATGTCAATTACATTTAAACATAAACGTCATCATAATATGCATTAACGCCTACTCAGCAATAATGCCCATACTGTTAATATGCCCCATAAATATTTTAGGCGGTAATCCCTTAGTCAAAGGGTCATCAATCATAAAATTAGTGCTAATGTGCTCAATTGACACTCTTCGTTTCTGATCCTCTTCTTTAACGGCAAAGTACTTCAATTCCATATGTTTAGCACCTTTGGAATACTTGGCATTTTTAGAAAAGAAAACTGTTGTGGAATTATCATAATAAATTTTCAACGGCATGGCAATACTGTCGACTATTCCAAGTCCTGAAATAAATTTTCGCAACAACTTAGCCTGAACCATGGCCTCAAAACACGCCACAAATTCAGCTTCTATGGTGGATGCAATAATTATTGACTGCTTCGCACTCTTCCCTGATATTGCTCCTCTGGCTAATAGATATACATAGCCAAATGTAGATTTTCTAGTATCCACACAACCAACAAAATCTGAATCTGAATATCCAATTACTTCAAGATGATCAGACCTCCTATAAGTAAGCATGTGATCTTTTGTCCCTTGTAAATATCTTAAGACTTTCTTTGCAGCTTTCCAATGATCCAATCTGGGGTTACTTTGGTATATACTAAGCATACCAACTGTAAAGCTAATGTCTGACCTTGTACACGTTTGAGCATACATCAAACTCCCATCAACAGATGCATAAGGAATTCCTTTCATTTGTTTTTGTTCCATATCATTCTTTGGACATTGCATGAGACTAAATTTGTCTCTTTTCTGAATTAGAACTGGAGACGATGAACATTTATCCATTCTAAATCTTTCTAAAACTTTATTAATATATGCTTTATGAGAGAAACCTAATAGTCCTTGTGATCTATTCCGAAACATTTCTATTCCAATCACATAGTTTGCCTCTCCCATATCTTTCATTTTAAAGTTGTTAGAGAGGAACTGCTCAGTCTCACTTAATAGACCAAGACTATTAGTTGCCAGCAAGATGTCATCAATATACAGAATCAAAAAGATAAACTTACTCCCACTGACCTTTAGATATATACATCGATCAACAATGTTTTCTTTAAAACCAAAGGAAACAACGGTATCATTAAACTTAATATACCATTGGTGGGAAGCTTGCTTAAGCCCGTATATTGATTTTTTCAATTTACACACCATATGTTCTTTCTCTTTAACTGAAAAACCCATTGGTTGATCCATATATACATTTTCCTTTAAATTCCCATTTAGAAAAGTAGTTTTCACATCCATCTAATGTAGCTCTAAATCATAATGAGCCACTAGTGCCATGATATTTCTGAGAGAATCTTTCTTGGAAACTGGTGAGAACGTTTCCTTATAGTCAATGCCATCTTTTTGAGTAAAATCCTTAGCAACAAGTCTAGCCTTGTAACGTTTAAGGTTGCCATGAGAGTCACGCTTTGTCTTAAAGACCCACTTACATCCAACTCTCTTACATCCTTCAAGTAATTCTACAAGGTCCCAAACACCATTATGTTGCATGGATTTAAGCTCATTTGTCATTACATCTATCCATTTATTAGCATTAGCACTATTAATGACTTGTGAAAATGAAACTGGATCATCATTAATTCCTAAGTCATCTTCTAACTCTTGTAGATAGATCATGTAATCATTCGGAATAGCAGATTTCCTTTCTCTTTGGGATCTTCTTAATGCTATTTCCTGTTGCTCTTTTATTGCAGGTTCATGTTGAATGTTAGGAGCATGTATTTGTTGCTCTTCATGATTGTTACGCGGTGTAACAATTTGGGGAACAACAATTTGAGTAGTGGGAACACAAGTCAAAGGAATATGTATTCTATCTTCCTTAATTTCCATATTTCGTGAAACGTCACTCCCATTTGTTTCACCATTCTCAATAAACCTAGCATTTCCAGTTTCAACAATTCTTGTACTATAGTTAGGACAATAAAATCACTACCCTTTAGATTTTTCTAGATAACCAATGAAATATCCACTGATTGTTCTTGCATCCAGTTTCTTTTCTTGTGGATTATAAATCCTTATTTCTGCATGGCAACCCCAGATATGCAGGTGCCTTAAACTAGGTTTCCTACCAGTCTACAGTTCAAAAGGTATCTTTGGAACTGCCTTACTAGGAATCCTATTTAACAAATACGTGGCAGTTTTTAAGGCATACATCCATAATGATAAGAGTAAAGATTTAACATAATTCTAACCATGTCCATTAAGATTCAATTACGCCTTTCTGATACACCATTTTGTTGTGGTGTACCCGGCATTGTGTATTGAGCACGTATGCCATGCTTTTCTAGGAATTTAGCAAATGGACCAGGGTGTTGTCCACTTTCATCATATCTTCCGCAATACTCACCACCTCTATCAGACCTAACGATTTTCACTTTTCTGTCTAGTTGCCTTTCGACTTCGGTTATATAAATTTCTAAGGCATTAACTGCTTGAGATTTCTTATGCAGTAAATAGACATATCCGTAACGTGAATAATCATCAATAAAAGTGATAAAGTATTTTTCATTATCGAAAGAATTAATACCAAAAGTTCCATAGATATCGATGTGTACAATTTCAAGAGGCTGAGTGCTTCTCGTGGAAACTTTCTTTGTGTGTTTTGTTTGCTTTCCCTTAATACAATCCACACAAATATTGAGATCAGTAAAATCCAAATTTGGA
>JANQAP020000075.1:129357-148244 GCA_026874005.2 Erythroxylum coriaceum
CGAATGATTATTGAAAATTTCCGCTAATTGAAAATGATGATAAATGAATGGGGGGCCAATTTGAGTATGTATTCCGCATGTTATGTTATAAAAAAAAAATTATACCGACTATGAATGATTGAGTGCATTAGCACGCCACCCTCGCGGGGCATGGACTCGGATATCATCAACGATGTTGGGTTCGGGTCTTGCGGGAGTGGGGTGCTAAAGAGATACCTATTTCCAGTGGGTTTGTGTTGCGATTGCTAATTAGTGTCTGTGTCGAAAGTGTTGAATTGTCGTTGCATTGTGGTTAAATTACGATTGAGTTTGTGGTGGAGAATTGCTAATTGGTAGTTGGGGATTGAGCTTTATCTTGTTGAGATTCTACCTAGTTATGTGCCTATTCGTTAATGTCACGATTTAAGCAAATTGCACAGAAAAGTACTGTTTAATCTTCTAGAACTACTATGGGTAAAAGGTTAGTCGAAGAACCTGAGGAACCTGAGCTTGATCAAGCTCTGTTCATCAATGAGCAATGTGAAGTTTGGTTTAATAAGAAAAAGAACAACAAATTTGTGCTCGAAGTCTTAGTT
The DNA here is from genome assembly GCA_026874005.2 of Erythroxylum coriaceum. Lineage (NCBI taxonomy): Eukaryota > Viridiplantae > Streptophyta > Magnoliopsida > Malpighiales > Erythroxylaceae > Erythroxylum > Erythroxylum coriaceum. Next base: position 129,933 of record JANQAP020000075.1, read on the forward strand.
GAAGCGGGTATTGATGACGCATATCATGTGAGGGCCAACTTGGACAAATTTCATTGGGGCAAGTTGTTAGACCTTAAAGGTGCATACTAACCCACCGCGGTGAAACAATTTTATGCCAACCTCAGTACGGTAGCCGATAAACAACCGTTGGTGCTCACTTCTCGAGTTAATGGGAAGGAAGTAGTCATAACAAAAGAATTGATTAGTGAGCATTTAGAGCTGCCAATGGGAGGCCAAGTTCCATCTTTTGACAAATAAGGGGGATGTGCAATTGATAGTGAATGGGATAAGTCCGATGCTATGTCTCGACTTGGGATTAGAGCCACTATACGATTCACCAACCAGTGTACTTTTATGCATTGCAATTCCCTCCATATTGGACCACAATTGGTGGCATTCTTGCTTGCTTATAATGTACTGCCTAAGGCTAGTGATTCAGGGTACCTCCGTAATGAAGACTTGTACATTTTGGACAAGATGTTTTTCCAAGATGATCAATTCCAGGGCATTGCTATTGCCCAGATGATTATGACTGTTATGTGGCAAGTGGTCCATCACAAGGCTGAGATGAAACAGTTTGTGTTTCCAGTGTTATTGAGCCAGCTATTCGAGCATCTCAAGGTCCTCAAGAGAGATGAAGCAGTGGCCTATACTTCTGATGTGGATGTCATCAATGCGGATAAAATGAGGGAATTCAACTACAGAGAAGATGCTCCTAACAAGTGGGTCAATCCGCATCGAGAGATGGACGATCCGCCTGCACCTACTACATAACAATCTAGAGGGGACAATCAGGTTATGGCTCAGTTGCAAGAAGTCACGGCAGCAGTTAAAGATTTTTGAGCTGAAGTGGGAAATCTTGTGGCTTCACAAACCAGGATGGAAGATATGTTAAAGGATTTCATAGAGTAACAGCCACCTCCTTTGGGATAGTGATACCATAGGATCCTAAGATTACATTTGCATTTTCAGTTTCATGCATTTAGCTTCGCACTTTATGTTAATCTAACCCTATGTTTTATTTTGTTTCTTCTACTTTGGACAATTGTAAGGATAACTTCAGGGCCCTTTTTTTCTATCTTCGTAATTTTGTCATGTATAGCTTGATGGGAGATAGGAATCCATGGTGCGAAATTTGGTTTCGCGTCAATGCAATCTATTACTTGAAGGGGTTTTTTAACCCTTATTCCATTCTTAACGTTATTCTTTTTTTATCTTACCCAACATTGAGGACAATGTTGATTCTAAATGTGGGGGAGGATAAATTGATGATTTTGCATGCATTATTTTGGATTGAATTATCTTAACAATTTCCATTAAAAAAACCTTTGTTTTATGTAGTTTTGCATGAACTAATTTTGCATACTTTCATCATACATGTTTGCATACTTTTACATCTTTCACATTTTAATTGTCTTTATAATCCAATTTAATAAGTTGATTGTATTAAGGGTAAGATTGATCTTAAATAAGATGTATAATATAATTAAATTGATTACATACCTTGTCACAATTGGATGCTATAATGTTAAATTGATTGAATGAGCATGCTATTGAATGAGTAAACATCACCGAGTGAGCTATTTTGAGCCTAAAGGATTGCACCCAATCCTATTTTTCTTGTGAGTGATATAATTTTCTCTTCTATGTATGTTTACTTTTAGAACTTGTATTGCATCTTTTCAAGGTTACATAATCATACTATAGTAAGTTCATGAAAGTGATAAAAGGCACTAGGATTGAGCTTGAGCCAAATAGCCAACCCTTTTCATATATCAATCCCCTAGTGAACCCTTTGTGCCTATTGATTGTATTTGAGTCTTTTTCTTTGTAAACATATTTCAAAGAACCTTAAATCAAGAAAAACATATTTGGGTTCGATGGTTAGTAGAGCTATAAATATTGTGCATTCAATATTCTTATTGATAGGTATACAAAGGAAGATGTGTGAGTGTGTTTTCTACAGAAATTGAAGGAGCATGCTAAAAAAATAAAAAAGAAAAAAAGAAAAGAAAAGAAAAGAAAAACTGGCATCTAAATGGTATTTTTGAAAAGTTGGGCATGTTCACTTCAGATTCCAAGGTGAAAGAATGATGGAAATTTTGGATAATAGAGTTGATGAAGTTTCCTAAGTATTATGGTTGTTGGGCAATTTCTTAGTAAATTTTGCCAACGATGATTGTAATATTTGTAGTTTCTACTCTACTAATTATTGAATGTTTGAATTCTTATCCTTTCTTTCTTAGCCTACTTTACCCCTTGGCCCCATTACAATTAAAGGAATAATGACCTTCTGATTCATGAATATGCCATAGATAGGAGTAGTAGAGAAGTAGATAAGATGCAAGCTTATGGTAAGAGACATGCATTAGAAGATGATTGAGAGTCACCCTTAAACACTTGTGTGTAAAAGTGAATACTTTATGAGAGACTTCATTCATGGCATGTGATTTTGATTAATTGAAGCATTATGATGTCTTATTATTGCTTAGTTGTGATCTAATTTATGAAGTATTATGTAGCCTTATGTATATATTTCAATTCTTACCTATAATGCTTTCAACTTATTGGATTGAGCTATGATGATGACTAGGTGTGGAATGATGTAAAGAAAATGTTTATGGGTATCATTCATTTTAAGTAAACCCTCAAGAGACTATAACTACTCCATTATGGACGCATAGTGGTTTAAAGGCTTGTGGCATATGCTAAATGCCACCGTACACCTACGAAAGTGGAATCAATACCTTGTTTGCGAATTTAGTAGTCAGTTTTCTTTTGTTTTTGCTTGGGGACAAGCAATAGTTCAAGTGTGGGGGAATTTGATATGTCAAATTATTTATATATGATTTTGGGATGAATTGGAACTAATTTGACTTATCTCTATGTGAATTTTGCACTTTATTTGGTTAATTTTCACACATTTCAACTTTATTGCTTAATAGGTGCAAATGGATAGATTTTGGGGCAAGAGGCATAACTTTCGCTGTAGATGTCAGATTAAGGTCAGTCAAGTATGCTTTCGGAGAGAACTCCGAGTTCTACAACTTTTATGAAGACTTCAGGAAGAGATTTTTCTGTCTAAAGGGTCAAATTGCATGTTTCTATAGATGTCTAGTGTATGTCTGCCCAACTGACATAATGTCCCTCCAAACGAACATGAGCGGGGAGGGAAAGCTAGAGGACCCGAGAAGGTCCACCCAGTAGACATGAAGTCCCTCCAAACGGACATAAGCAGAGAGGGAAAGTTGGAAGACCCGAGAAGGTCTACCCAGTAGAAATCATGTCCGCCTAACGGACATTCTCTGGCCAAAGTTGCTCCAGAAGACAAAAAAGGTTCACCCAGCGGACATCAAGTCCATTTAACAGACTTTGTCGGCACTGTTACGATTCTCATTTGCTTGTTTGGAAAAAACTAGGTTTCTTTGACCCCAAGACATTATAAATACTCATTTTTAAGACCAAAAAGGGGTCTCGCACTGAAAACAAGGCAACACACATAGGAGGCACCCAAAAGAGGCATAGAAAAGGAAGAAGGAGGATTGAATCAAGATTGGAAGCAAGCTTGTTTTGTCTTCTCTCTCTATCTTCTCTCTCTAACCTGTCTTGGATGTTGATTGCCTTTATGTATTTGGATTCTTTTATCATATGCTGGAACTAAAACCCATTTAGGGTTAGGGATGTAACTTATTTCGGGGATTGATTTATGTTTTATAGATTGATTGGTGTTAAATGAAAGTTCTTGGGTTATATTTATCTTTCTTGAGCTTCATTGTTGTTTCTGTGCGTGATTACCATTGATGCAACCTTAGGAATCATATGATGAACTGAGAGGTGAAGTATGATTTGTGCACTAGGAAGATCAACACATTAGATTTAGAGATAGAGATATCCTAAACTATTGAGATAACTTATGGTTGCTTATTCGTAATGAATTTGACTAGTTAGATTTCGCATTGAGAGATGGTAATCAACTAGTTGGATATTCTTATATGTCTTGAGAGAGAATATAAGTGAATTTATGCAATTGTTATTATAACTTGTCATTCAATCAATTCCATAATTTATCAATCAATCTCTTAAATTGAACCCCAAAGCCCTAAGTCTAAATCATCTGATTTACCTTGTTTATTTATTTACAATCTTTACAATTTATTGTCAGCTCTAATCCAATCAACTTTTAAGTTTCTTGTCATTTTAGTTCATGTAATTAGGATTAATTTAGTAGCGAATATCTTAGTCCTTATGGGATATGACCTTGGAATACTTGATGTGTAAATACTAGGAACGATTCTATACGCTTGCAGATTTTTTCGACCATAACTCTTTTGTTTTGAGGATTAGAAGATCTTGCATTTTCCTTCATTTTGTTATTTCAAATTATTAAAGACTCCATCAACATCCCTTATATACGAGTTTTGGTTCTATCAATCACTAGTTCTGTCCATTTGATCCAAGACCTTGGAATTGTTTTTCCCCTTTTATTTTTTATTTTATGTACATTTGTTGTTTGTTCCAATAAATTCAAATTGGATTGATAATATAGTATTGCCAGTCTTATTTACTGACCCAACTTTATGGACTGGTTTGATTGTATCTATTGTTGCAGCATGATGTTGCTTATCGTGTAATTGTTAGACTAAAGAAGGAAAGGGATGAGGCAAGATCATTACTTGCACAGACTGAAAGACAGATACCCCAGCTAGGAGCAGTAGCCTCTATGGGAAGCCCATCATGCCTGGTCGTACTAAGGTACCTATCTATGCTTCTAATTGATGGTTCTAGCTATCTATGCTACTGATTGATGGTTCTAGCTGTAATTGATTTAACGAAACATCAGTGCTTGCAATATGAGATTTAATGAATGCAATCTAAGATTTAATGAATGAAATTTGAGATAGATTTAGTTTCATTAAATAAAGTCTGATAGTAGTTGAGGTTTATATGGATTTGTTGAAGTAAAATTATGTCAATTGAAGTATATTGTAGGTGTTTGTATAAAGTAGCTACTCTTTGTATTTATTGCATTTAACTTCATTTATAACTTCATTGATTATTCACAGCTACTCCATTGTCTCTTTTCACCTTTAAAATGGAAAAGCTAACACAATCTTACATTACATGATCAGTGACCCTGATTGTTTATCGATTCCTGGTGGGTTCACTTAGATCTTGCTGAGTTGTTCGTTGTTCGTTGTTTTCTTTAATGCCAATGTTGTCTTTCTTTGTTTTCCTTTGTAAGTTTTGTTCTTTCTATGTTCTGATCATGCCTCATTTGATTGAAAGGAGGATTATTTTTGTTTTTTGATTGAATCTTATGTTTTTGGGTTCTTATCGGGTTTGTATGGGTATTGCCTGTTACTTTGCTTTTTTATAGTTACTAAGATCGATTAAGGTTTGGTTTACTTTATTGGTTCTCATTAATCAAGGAAAAAGCTTTTTTTTGATCATCTCGTGGGTTGTATTAAGTGTCAACTTACATTTTTGTTCATGGTGTCAAGATTCAAGGATTGTTTCTTAAACTTGTTGCTGTTTCGGTGTTAGTGCTTAGATAGTTATAGTAACATCATATTGAATGTATATAGACCTATTTGTGTTGAAGCATTCAATTATGACTATATTTAACTTATATAGTCCTAAGAGATTGACGAACTTATGCGATAAGAAAGGAAAATGAAATTGAGTCATACATTTTAAAAAATATAACACGATTGTGTTCCTGTTATTTTGAATAGGGTTAGGAGATTTATTTGCTTTGTTGAACACCTAAGTTTAGAGTAAAATAATTACTAGGTCATGTGAAGATTACTAGAATTGATTGAAGTCATTATTTTTGTGTTTGTTTGTGTATACATGGATGAGTTTGGCTCCACTGGCAACTATTTAATCATTTAGACAATCACAAAGGTTGAATGGCTATTAAATTAGAAGCATTAACACTAACCTTTTCTTTTAACAGAGCATCAACTTGAAGTTTGGTGGCCCAAGATATATAGTTGATGTGTGATATTTTTGGTTCTTAATTGGTGTCAAGATCCCGGGGGTGGAGTGGTAAGGATTAGAACTCAGGATTTGGATTTGATGATATTGAAATGTTTGTTACTAATACAAAGAGTTTGGGTCACTGGCCTGACCAGAATCAAACTAATTGATTTTAGCAAAATGTAGAAGATCAATCCATTGACGATGATTTAAAAATTTTAAGTGCGTTGCATGTGATTGAAGGGGGTCAACATTTCTTTAAACAGAAAATTAATAACATGATTTCATACACACACGCACACACACGCACACATTTTAATTAAAAAGTTATTTGTATATAATATTGTATCGCATAAAACAACAGTATCCGAAGTTCTTTTCCTCGTATATTTAATAATATAGTACAATTCCAAATTACAATGAATAAAAATATTTCGAAGAACGTAAAATATTATGTAAATTGAAACACATGGTATATGGTTTCAATTTATTATAGATTTATTCTATCACTAGAATAATGATGTCACTTGTTAATGGTTGTTTTTATTTGATAATCTATTTAATAAAAGTAGATAGTATTTATTAAATTAAATTAATGTTTGTTTAGAGACTATTTTAATAGAAGTAGAACCATTAATAAAATGATTGTAATTCATATTAAGAGTTTCAGTTATAGTAACTCTACTTAATTACAAATAAAAAATAATAGTTTTACTTTTCCATTTTATAAGTTTTAATATGTCTTTATATACACACCCGTGTGTAAACTTTAAACATTCTTTCTTCACACTCTTATTGTAGTTTTTATTCAGTCCTAATTTAGACATATAAATTAACTATTTTTATTTGTACAGATAAGTAAGTTTAGTACGATAAATGTTGATATTCATTTATTAATATATAAATCAAGATATACATAAAAAAAAAAGAAAGGAAAGAGAGTTGGACAGCCACCATATAATTTGAAAGTAAGAGTGTAACTTGTCGTGGACAATTAAAATTTCTTGTTGATATGGATCGATCGTATTTGATGGTTTCTGATAATTTCAATACTATTTTATTTTGTCTTGTACGGTTCGATTCATTTTGTATCATAGTTGATATTAATGTTCAATCTCTAATTTATAGTTATAGAATACTTATATTTTAATCTTTAATTTAATTTAGTATTTGACTTTAATTGATCATGCATTCAAAGTTGATTATTTAATATTTACAATTTTATTTTTATCTTTTTCTAATATTATTTAATTATTTAATAATTCTTTGGTTAAAAAAATTACAGTAAAATTTTATATAATTTTTGAATAATATGCACAAGTTAATTATATTACTCAATTTAAATTAAGAGATCAAATAATCTTAAATTAATTAATTAATTAAAATATATCGATGATAAAAAGTATTTATATAATTATTTTGTTGGAATAGTCTAATTGTAACTAATTAAAGTAACTTACTAATGAAACCAATTGCAAATTAATTAACAAGTATACAACCTTTTCTCATTTTGTATGATTAGATGGCATCATCTTAAAAAAGAAATAAAGAAGAAAGTCAAGGAGGGAATGATATAGATAGGATTCGTTAGCCAAAAGAAATACTTCTTCTCTTTTGTGACCTTTGTAACTAATATATTCAAAGGAGTAAGGGAAAACGTGGTAGAGTTATTTGTCAAAGGATACCATGGAAGAAGGTGAAGGAAGAGTTTCACAAAGCGACCAACTTACAATAGGATAAAACTAAGCTTAAAAATAAGTTTGATTGGATGAGAACTAGATGGAGTCTTTGGAAGCAGTTGAAAGGGAAAGAAATGGGATTAGGATGAGATTATGATAAAGGAACAATTACTGCTAGTGAGGAGTGGTGGACTTTGAAGATTAAGGTTAGCACATTTTGAGTTATTTTCCTTTACTTTAATGCTAAATAAATAGTTAAATATAAGTTAATTATTTTTGTGTAGGAGAACAACAATTTTAAAACATTTAAAGAGGAAGGATTGAAACTGAGCTTGAATGTAAGTTGGATCAACTTTTTAGATGTTTGACCCAAGAAGAAATTATATTTTGTCCTATGGCTGACCCTCTATAAGAACAATGAGAAGTTGAGGAAGTATATGTTCCTTCTCCACTTGATAGTCATAATGTTCATCATCAATTGTCAAGCTATCACGATCATGAGAATATAGATGAGACTAGTGGTCTAAACAATTATCAAATGACTAGTGACTAGGAAGAGGTGTGGAGAGAAACCACCCCAACCCTTGCATCTACTCCTGTTGTTACCCCTCAAGCTTCACATGATGAAGGGAGTGAGAGAAGAAGATGCAAAAGGGTTTTGGAGAATGAAAGTTTACAAAGCAACAAAAGTGCAATAACTGATCCTACTAAAAGGGTAGGAAGATCTGCAGCAATGTATGAGAGGCTTGACGATATGATGCAATTGATTCAAGAGAGACAGAGTGCAACAATGGAGATGAATACTTCTATTACGAAAATTTTGAACACGATGAATATTTGTGCATCACAAAGTACTGGTGCAGGTGCGTCACATCATGATGTTACGAATGCTTTGGAAAAACTATGTACTTTGCCTAGTTTAGAGACTGGTACTCCTAAATTTTACTTTACTTGCTTGTTGATTGAAGATTCGTAAAGAAGAGATAATTTTTCGGTTTACCAGATGATACAAAGAGAGTTGAATACATGAAGTTTATGCATGAGTATGACAAATATAAAAAACATTAAACATAGTTTCTATCTATGCATTACTATGTTTAGTTTATTGTTTTTATTATTTGTGCACTTATGTTGACATGGTATCTTTTAGACATTATGAACTTAGTTAGCTTATTTTATTATATTATGTTATCTTGTTAGTAATCTATAATTTTATTACGTGTTATATTATTTATGTCTTTATATTTAGACATATTAGTGTTATGTTTATTTAGAATATAATTTTACTTGTTGATTTATAGGTATGGATGATAATGTTATGCAAATTATGTAACTTCTGCAAATTAAGCAATTTTTGGACAATGAGATTGAGTTTTGAGACTCGGTCGCTTGTGTAGCGGGTTACATGGGTGTGTATTTGTTTAACCACATATACAAGGAATCATGCATGACTTCCTATCAAACAGGAGAACTATGGATGAATAAATTATTGAATGGTCATGAAAAAAAGTGTTTTAATAAATTTAGGATGAATCAAAATACATTTCATCAATTATGTATGATTTTGGAAAACAATTATAGTTTGAGACCTTCGATAGGGTGTCTATTTTGGAGAAAGTCAGTTTATTCGTGTATGTCCTCAGTAATGGTTCCCCTAATAGAAAAACCCAATAGCGCTTTCAACATTCAGGTGAAACTGTGAGTAGAGTTTTTAAAGAAGTTTTGAGTGCCATGGATAGATTTTCAAGGGATATACTTGTACCAAAAGATCCAGCATTCAAGGAGATTCCACAACAAATTGCCAATGATACCAAATATATGTCACATTTTAAGGTAATTCAATATGTTCTTACTCTCTCTTCATTATATTTTTCATTGAAAATTGTTGTTTTATCATCTTATGATCATTGTTTTATATTAGGATTGCATTGGAGCTATTGATGGTACACATATAGTGGTAGTTGTTGCAGTAGAGGATCAAATGAGATATAGAGGACGGAAAGGAATAATGACTACAAATGTATTGGCAGCATGTGACTTTGACTTACTTTTACTATTATAAGGATAATATTCATATCCTTATAATTTTTTTAAAGTCATGTCCTTATAAGTCATTTTACACATAAATAGCTAATACTAAAGAGCTAATTTTACTAAATATCTCTAACAAACAGCTATTGCAATCTGCTGGTCAAATCAGCTGATATATTAACTATCAGCTAACAACTGATAGAATCAGCTAATTGCCAAACAAGGCCGAAATACGAAGAAATAGATAAAATCACATTTACGAGAAATTATATTTACTGTAGTTTAAGAATTAGCCACACACATTCATAATGTCGGCGACACATTTAAGTATGTATAGACTACATAACTACAAAATTGGGTCCAAATAATAAAGTGCATTTAAGAGGGACTGCAATTCTCCAATCACCTAAAGGGATGATTAGTTAAGAATGATCACGTTAAGTTTGTAATACCAATCTTATCAATTTCATCATTTAGATTTGAGTCATTCACTTTATAAATAAATTATTAAAAATTCATAATTATAATTTAATATGTATATTCAAAGATTCACATATTCGTACAATTAAAAGATAATAAATGTAGGTTTTAATAATATATAAATAGAAATTTACTCTTATAAAAAAATTCACTAAAACACATCACAAATTTAAAATAAACTGTTCATTTATAATATTAGAAATACTAAGTATTAAATTTTAGTATTTTTAATTATTAATAATTATATTATTTTTTATTTAGTTAAAAATTTAAAAACTATATGACTTAAAAATGAATATTAAAAACGGTACAAAATAGGAATGCTCAATGAGAAAGAAAGTCGCAAAAGCCCATTCCTAACTAAAGAAGAGGGTGATTGATGGTCATGAATTTAGCTAATGGGTTAAAGTTGGCAATGCAGTTAGCTTCAAGCCCATTGATTGAAGTTGATCTTTTAACATACAGTATCCTGAAAATATGGAGTCAGCTGCAATTTCCAAGCCTTATCTCCACCACTGAAACTGCGAGCGGTCACTGCCCCAGCCAACTGTTTATTGTCTGCTCAAAATTCACACAGACTCCGAATTCCCCACTCCAGCAATCCTATAAGCACAAGACGAAGCTATGGTGTCCTCAGTGTCCAGGCCTCTGCCTGTGTCTTCCTTGCTAAGTCTCCCTGCTTCTCCCAAGTTACCATCTTTCAAGACATTGTCAAAGCAGGCACGCGCCATACTCCTCGGTAGACCAAGTTCTTTCATAAGATTTGGTGGTACGAGGTTGTACCGGTTTTCTAAGAGGGAACGTTCAATATGTTTCTTTAATGCTGGGAAGGATCCCGAAGGCAACGTGAAGGAAAAGGTTTGGTTTTGAAGGCCCGGTTCCTGATCGTTGAGTTTCTGTTTTTCAAATTGAGATTTTGTGATAATAGGGAACTTATTCAGGAAAGTGAATTGGATTGGCCAATACTCAAACGATGGGACGCCCCTTGGCAATGGCAAACTGCTTCTTTAACATCTCTGGCTTGCGCATTTAGGTTCTTGTCTCTTTACCTTGAGATTTTGTTCCCGATTTCTTGTTTCCTATTAATGGAAGTCTTAGATGGTTATTACTTCCCAAGAAGATTGTATCCTTGTTTTAGTGTCTAGAGTTTCATCTCTGAATGCATTGGATCCTGGTACTGGTTTGAGGGGCCAATTAATTTTTTCGCCAGGCAGTTTCGTGTTGACAGGATTGGTAGAGGCAGCGGCTTTGCCATATCTAGGGATTAATATAGAGGAGTTAAGTTTAGACGAGAAGGCGGGGATACTTTTTCTGGACCAAAGGTATGGATGACTTCTCTTCGGCCCTATGATGGACTTTGTTTGGCAAACTGTGTAGGATGTATGAGCATCTAACTATTTGTACTAGCTAATGAATGATGGATAACTAGAAAATGCTTAAACGACCTGTCTTCCACTTAGAGGCTCAGATATGTCTAACTTGTTCAACTGTTATTTTTTGGCAGCATAACAACTGCGGTCGTACTTGGAGTGATTTATAGCATTACGAACACTTTCCAACCGCTTCCAGAAGACGTGTTTCGTTATGGTACCTATCTTTGATGAGTTGTTCCATACTAAATTAAATGCAGATTCTTGTTAATTAGCATGAATTTGTGCATCTGCATCAATCTATTGGTTCAACTATAGAATAATGTCTAATAGATTTTCTGTGAACTTTGAATTCGAGATTACCTAACTTTGGATGTGTCTTAATCGAATAATATTATCTCAGATTTGAGAGAACCTTTCAATATACAGAAAGGGTGGCTTCTATGGGCCGGAATTGGTCTTTTTGGAGCCATACTTGCTATTGCATTGGCAGGATTCACCATATCTGCATTGAATGGCGAGACCCCTCAGAGAGAGGTTGGGAATTTGTTTAAACTTGGCCTGTTCTTCTTCTGTTTTCTTTACACCATTGAGAACTGATCTTCCTGTTTTCTTATGTTCTCTTTATATACCACTACAAAAACATGTATATGACTGCATGTTTCTGTATGGTTGCTACTTAGCGAAACCATATATTTGAGGCACCTCCATTTCTTTTGTTAAAATGAAACTAAGATCATTTATCAGTTATTACCCCCACCTCAAAATGTCAAAATGACCTAATTGGTATATAGCATATTCTTTAAGTATCGGAGTGTGTACTTTCAATCATATGAGGTCATCTCATTAAGTTATCTGACATGTTCACAGACAGACGCTCTTGTTAAGCTTCTTCCACTCATTGGATCTTCAAGTGTGAGGTAATTGGGGAATTGTGTTTTTGAACCTGCTTAGTTCGTCAATGGTACTTGTCTATTACAGTGTTCGCATTGTTGGACTGAATCACTGACTACAAAGACTGCAATTGTAGCACTGCTTACTTGGTAGGCATCACTGGTGTCCTTGCTCCACTTCTAGAAGAGACTGTGTTTCGAGGATTTTTCATGGTGTCCCTAACAAAGTGGTATTTTTCTTTTTCTCAGATGTTTCATAATTACAGCTCAGATACTTGTCACTTATCATAAATATAAGAACTTATGCTATCTTTCTGTAGACATCACACTTTTGTTTTGGATACTAGGTCTGCAGATTTTTGTTAGATGTTTTAAATTTGAAGATGATGGAGTCATTTACATTATTTTTTTATAAAATTTCCAATTGGTGATCAGTGCCTTTAAATTTTTGTAAAATCTGCTCATTAATCTCGTTAAGTCCACCAAATTCCTCAGGGTACCTACTCCAGTTTCTGTCCTAATCAGTGCAGCAGTTTTTGCTCTAGCACATCTAACTCCTGGAGAGTTTCCCCAGCTGTTCGTGCTAGGTAACATCCTTATAACACAATTCAGTAGAAGTTGAGAAGTTCTTATGGAATGTTAGAGAAAGGGAAGAACCCTAACTATAGTCTTAGTTTTATCGGTTTAAAATTGTAGGTTTAACTATGTTGTTGTGCGATGGATAAATCCATATCACTTAAACAACTTATTACCCATTATAGGAATTGCTTTGGGACTTTCATACGCTCAAACTCGTAACCTTCTAACTCCAATAACAATTCATGCTTTTTGGAACTCAGGAGTGATTCTGATTCTCACCTTTCTTCAGGTATGTTGCCTTAGGTTTAGATCTTAGCTTTAGATCTTCCAAAGGCATAAAAAATCTGGATTTCTTTGAATATTAAGAACAGAGTACTGCTGTTTCAAGCCTACAAGTATGATAGGGTTGGTTCTTCTGTTGTTTATATGCTCAGCTCCAAGGTTATGATCTCAAGGAAGTATTGCAAGCAACCTGACGAGCGTCAGCTTGTTAAAGAATATAAGTGTTGTATACAAGAGAGTGGATTCAGAATTATATAAAGTTGTAAAGCTGATTAATCATGTTACCTAAGGTTATCCAGGGAATGTTGGCCTAAGACAGTTTGACACGATTGCAACTAACAATGTTATGCGTCATTGATTGATTTCTTCTGGACTTATGCAAGCTGTCATATCCTTCTTAGACGGGCAACTTGTGGCAATGCCAAGGAGTACAAGTGGAATGCTAGATACTCTGTTTCGTTATCACTACAGTTGTTCAATGAAATTCTATCGATTTATGGGGCGCAGGTGCTTGTTTTGATGGATAGTAACAATCCCTTCTCTCAAGTAGACGAGCTTAGCTCATTAGAGTACAAAAATAACACTAGAAGCTTGCTTGTTATTATACTGCAAAATCAAAATAACGTTTCTATCTTTCCTAGAGAGAGAGAGATTTACAATCAACATAGGAGTTTAGGCTAATGAAGAAGAGCTTAACGCTTGAAACGGGACCGTAGAAGTTCTTTGAACATTTTTTGTTATTAAAAGTGTTTAAAATGAGAATTAAGTGGACTTTGTTATTCTCAATTTTCAAAAGGCTAGCAATTTGGGGAAGTAATAAAGCCAAAAGACGATGCTTTCCAACACCTAGGAAGCTAATCCTTCCGTACAGCTATGTATTAACTTCAACAGTAGCTCTACCGAATAAGTAATTGCATTAATTAATTATGCAATGCCTTTTGAATACTACACAAGAAGGAATCATATATTTACAGGTGCTCAAATTAATTCATAATCCGATGCCATACACTTACCTACCTTCCATACTTTATTCCTGTTCTTTCCTTCTACGGTTTTTAGATCTTTATGCTTATGCTCTAAAGAAAACTAAGTTTCTATTGTTTACGTTAACTAGAAACTGAACATCATTGTTTCAGCCAAGGACTCTTAAGTTCTCCCAAACATCGGGCTACACACTGCTGCGTAGTAATAGGATGGAAAAGGAAAAAATATTTTGTTATATGATACAATTATTCCAATGTAATGTTTAAAGATTAAAAGAAGTTATTTATATTTCCAAAAGAAGTTAATTATTCTCGTAAATAATTATTTCTTTTTTTTAATATTCTTCCTTCCACGAGCACGTGATATATTATCAATTATAAATTTACTAGTCAAGTAACAATACTTGTTAAATTTTATAGTATACACATATTCATTCAAAAATTATATTCAAGTTATTAGATAATATTATATTTTAACTTTGATTATAGTTGATAAATTATTTTCATATACAAAATATTGGATATTTGCAAAGTTCTATTTCATATTGGTATTAAAACATATGTTATATTTATTTTAAATCAATATATAATATATTGACCATACAAAGGGAAATAGATAATTGACAGAGCAAAATAATAATTATATAAAAAATTTAAAATTTGGAAGTAAACAGTTTAAAAAGGTTATTAATTAGAAATTGATGATAGTTTATTCTTATCAAGTATAAAATTGTTAGCTTAACATTAATAAATATAAAATCAATTGTTTTGAATTATATCTTCTTATGATGTTCAAACAAACTGCATATCAATTAAATATAATTCATACATGTAAAATCTAATGACGACTGTTCATGTTTAATTAAAGAGGACTAGTAATGATATTGATTGCTGGGGTTGATGAATGAGGAGTTGATCCTTGGCTTCTAAAAGTTTATCCCATAGTTTATTTATTTTACTTTAAGCTTTCCCGAAACCCAGGTCAATGATCCGACAAAAAAGGGGTCTCAACCGAGGGGCGAGATTTTGGGAATTTCACTGAATTTGGAGTCCCAAGTTTTGCATTTGACTCAGTGAAACCTCACTGTTAATTTTATTGCTAACCAGCCACTAGACATAGTTAGCAAATTCAAGTAATGGAGGAAGTGAAACACTAAATCTTGCAACTCAAAAAGCAAGAAAATTTTTGTACATTTTTTTTCCAAACCCCATAATAAAATAGAGCAAGCAACTTGACTTTTTTGCCAAGTAAAACAAGTGTTTATGTATTGTTCATTTATTTTTTAGCTGTAATCAATTCAATTGTTAGAGGACATGCTTTGAAATAATTAGTAAGGTTACTTCTTTATGATCAGAAGGTCACGAATTCGAGTAATAGAAATAACCTCTTTGTAAAAATATAAAGGAAAAGACTGCATAGGAATTACTTGTCTCTTGTCGGGAGAGGAAAGCAAAGAAAAATCAAGAAATTTTTAATATATTGGAAAAAGATTTTTTGATATCATTCGATTAATAGTTTCATTCTTATATTATTTTTTAAAATTATTATAATTAAGAAATGTATCATATTTAAATTTAATTAACATTTTAAATTATATATTTTTAATATTGGATTATGTATTGAAAGAGTAGTGTGATAAATAAGAGAAGTTCATTCCATTACGATGCCTGGTTACTAATAATTTAGGACAATGCTTGCTACGGTGGATAAAACCTTTTATGTTTTATAAGAAGCTCTTGTGCTTTAAATTCGATAAAAATAGAGATAAAGGAAGGCTGCTTATACCTAAGGATTTATAATACAATTTTAGGCTCTTTATGTTTTTAGCGGTTTTAACTTTATTATTCGATTGTCAATAACTCAATAAAATTTATTTATTGATTCCATCTATGTCACTGATCTGGAACAGAGCGAGGTCTTCAATGTTATGGGTGCTTATTAACTACGTGTTGCAATTTTAAATTCAAGAAATGGTACGAAACAGGCTAATTGAAGTCAGAAAGTTTGACTCTTTTATTGCATGCAGTCCGATACTCCATTGGTTATTGGTCATTGAGCTTACAGTGTTCAAACAAACACATAATATAATAGTGTATTTGGAACCAGTTGTGATATATACTTAACTATTCTATTTTGTACATAATCACAAAACCTAATTCAGATGCTGTCAAATAGTTTTTCCACACTAGAGTACTGGATTGTTTTTTTTCCACTTAACAAGTTCTTTCTATATTTTTATCGAACTCTACGTAACAAATTCGCATAGCCAACAAAATGGTTGTATGAGACCTTTCGACATCTTGGGCTTTTGCCATGTACCCTATGTTCATTATATCTGGTCCTAAAAAATAATTACAACATTAAACTTAAATATATTCTTTCTTAATTTCGTGTTTCTATTAAGGATAATCTTTTTAATCTTCCACGACTTATTATTTCAACTTTACTAATTATTCTTGTTGTCTTTATTAAGCAAGCCCACCAAGTTAAGCTAATCTTGAATTACATTGGCCACACCGGAAGTAATAAGGATGATTTAGAGACGTGTGGTTCAGTCCAAAGTTAAAAAGGAACTCACATGTGAGGGAGAGTGTTGAGAATATTCACATCTGAGTGTCACATATTGAATAAAGAGGAGAAAGAAGAATAATATATAAGCCTAGTGAGCTACTTCACTTATTGTCAATTGATTTTAAGATGAAACTTCACTTAAACTTATGTGTGGCCTAACTTTCTTCCTCATGTGGACCTTTAGGCTCATTGAAATTTTGACATAGTATCAGAGCCCATAAAGATCATGATCTACTGTTTGCCTCATAAGGGGGCCCATCATTTAAACAACTGGAGAAGGATTTGAAGTTTGTATGAAGCAAGTGATAGTACCTCTTCAAATTGCCCAAGTTAAAAAAAGGGACTCATATATGAGGAGAAGTGTTGAGAATACTCACATGTGAGTATATTACATCGGAAAAAAAGGGGGAAGAAGACTAATATATAAGCCTAATGGGCTATTCCACCTATTGCCAATTGATTTTAGGATGGAACCTCGCTTGAGCTTATTTGTAGTTTAACTTTCCTCCTTGTGTGAGCCCGTAGGCACCCATTGTCACATGTTTAATCTTTTTGGTTCTATACATTGATGATATGCTGGTAACAGGATCAGACTCATCCTTACTCAATAATTTCATTAACACTCTACATTCAAAGTTTAAAATGACAAACTTCGGTGAAATTCATCACTTTTTGGGAATTGACATTGTAAAGGATAATAGTGGCTTGCATATGTTACAACGTTGCTTTGCATACATCATATTAGAAAAAGCTAATCTTCTTGATTGCAAACCCATGTCCATGCCACTACTCTTAAAATTCAAAATTCCCGCCAATAGTCAACCATTTTCAAATCCTACATTATACAGAAGTGCCTTGTTAGTCAATTACAGTACTTGACATTTACCTGGCCTGACATTGCATTTAGTGTAAACTTTTATACTTAATTTAGTTAAGTACCTACCGAGTTTAGTTTCAAACTGGTCAAAAGAAGTATTAGACATTTAAAAGGAACCTTAGACCTTGGTATTAATTTTTTAGCAGATACTACAATTGATCTTTTTGGTTTTTCCAATGTAGATTGGGGAGGTTGCACAATGGCAAGACGCTTTGCCTATAGTTTTTGCACTTATCTTGGTGTTAATGTAATATCTTGGAGTTCAAAGATATTACATACAATTTCTCGATCAAGCACAGAAGCTGAATATCGTGCCATGACAAATGCCTTAGCCAAATTAACTTGGCTCAAATATGTCCTCCAAAACTTGGTTACTCCTCAAAGAATTCTACCCATTCTATTTTGTGATAATTTGAGTACATTGTTCATCACAATCAATCTTATTTTTCATGCTTGCAACAAATATATAAAGTTGGATTATCATTTTATGAGGGAGAAGGTAGCTCTGAGAGAATTGGTAACTCGACATGTGTCTTCACAAAATCAAGTTGCTGACATTTTTACAAAGTTACAATCTAAAACAT
>JANQAP020000075.1:148344-161348 GCA_026874005.2 Erythroxylum coriaceum
ATTCATATTTAACATTTCTTGATTCTCAATATCCAGAACTATCCAATCTCAACTGAATGATAGTCAACCTATTGAGATATTCTTCTAAAATAACTCTTGAGTCATTAAGACTCTATTTTGATTTTGTTAACAAACTCCTAATGACTAGATGCTTTTGTATTATCTATATAAGAATATATTTTGTAAAGTGTTTTGTGTGTGAGTTAATAGAGAATAAAAATTCAAAATTCAAATTTTCAAATTATGTTTTTCGATTAAAACTCAACTGTAGTTTTTCAATTGTCTTCAATTTATTTTAATCTTTTATTTCTTCAAATTTATTAATTATTCCACTTTAATATATTTATTAACTTCCTTAAGAGAAATTATACATGGCATTTAAATTGGAACATACATTATTTTCGATTGTTTGTCTAATTTGAATTTCGTTGATACTACGTAAGATTCTCATTAAGAACGGTAATAAAACATTTAACATTAAGTAATTAATAATAATTTTTTAATAAAAGGATTAATTGTTGAAAAATAAAAATAAGAAACAACCATTAAATTAAAGGATTAAAAATATGTTGTAGTTAGCTAGATTGTAATTAAATTCAGATTATATTTTTCTCATAAAAAAAACTATAGATGCTCCCCAAAGAAAAGGATTAATGGAGGCATATATTGCAGCAAATTGCTAGTTCTTGAACTCCCATATGATCACAAAGATAATGCTCTAGTATTTTACAGAGGATAGAGTAAACTGCATCTTATTCATATATATTTTCCAAGTAAGAATCCCATTTTTCATCCCCATGATTGCCAGTGCAAATTCAACCCATGACTGCAATGGAAATTAATGTTTATTTGTAAATTTCAAACAGCTGAAGATATGTAACATAGAAAGTCAACAGCGTGACTGTGTAAGTTTGATCATTGGCCACAACTCAGAAAGATAGATGGGATTCCCTCAAAAGGATCACACGTCCTGGTAGAGGCAGGTGGTCCCCCTTTAGCTATTAGGCTTGTCACAAGCTTGCTCTACATAGCATCTATAGTATCTTTAGTCTTTCTGGGTTCACAATAGACAATGAAATACCAATCTGACAAATTCAGTGGAATAGAAGCTGAGGGAATGGAATAGAAACCGGATTTTCGGATTCTGAGATTACTATATCTATTTCTAATGTAAACTAATGTCATAGTAATTCTATAGCTGAATATATTTTTGCGCTTTCACCTTGGAAGTTGGTGCTGGTCCATTTGCCATCTAATTATTCAAACCAAAGCAGAAATAAACAATTGGTTTCTTGGAAACTTGCTTTGTCGTGATTTGCAGTGGTACAACAAGAACTGTGTCATGGGATTAATAGTAATATAGATGGGAAATCTAAACACTAAAATATTTAGTATCCCCATGAACAGCTGATTTGGTGGTTTTTGAGATTCCTCAATTTGGAATAAACTAAACACCATATGGCGTTGTTCATTGAGGAACAAGTAATGAGAAGTTAAGAGTCGTCTCAGCTTAAGAATCCATTTCTTGACTTTATGTTTCTTGTTAGTTGTTATAGTAATTAAGATTTGTTTTAAAAGCTTTGCCATTAACTTGTTTCTGTACTTTGAGCCAAAGCTATCCTCGCAAACCACACAATCTCGCTTTAAAATCACCAGAAAAGGCGGCTGGTCCTTCGGGGGCAGACCCCTTGTCAGGAAGCATATATTGTTTTCAAACACGAGAGAAATTTACATTGTCAAACTTGGTCTCACTTTGAGTTTACTTCTTGTAAGTCCTTGTAGGGTTTGCTTGTATCTCTAGGGTTTATTACTTTGTTTCAGGGTTCTGTAGCTTTAACTTCTGAGACTTGCATCAGACAAGTTTTAACTGACAACTATCAAAGCCTTTCACCTGGAAACTGTGCTAGGTTTTGTGAAGGATAATAAGAAAAATGGATAACAGTAGCGAAGTAGATAAAATAGACGAAGTTATGTTACCAGGGTTTAGGTTTCATCCAACTGATGAAGAGCTTGTGGGATTTTACCTGAAGAGGAAGATCCAACAGAGACCTCTCTCGATTGAGCTTATCAAGCAACTAGACATCTATAAATATGACCCCTGGGATCTTCCAAGTAAGATACACTTAATCCTTATATGGTCGTACTTTTAATGCAATGTCTATCTATTTCTCCAAGTTTTGATTAAATATCTACAGTACTTGAAGCTGACCGGTGATTTTTTGTGTGCTTTGGTCTACAAGAGATGGCAACTACAGGGGAAAAGGAATGGTATTTCTTCTGCCGTAGGGACAGAAAATATAGGAACAGTGCAAGGCCTAATAGGGTTACAGGAGCAGGATTTTGGAAAGCTACAGGAACAGACAGACCTATCTACTCCTCAGAAGGAAGAGAGTGCATAGGGTTGAAGAAATCCCTTGTTTTCTACAAAGGTAGAGCTGCTAAAGGGATGAAAACCGACTGGATGATGCATGAGTTTCGTTTGCCTTCCCTCACTGACTCTGGGCCTGCAAAGAGATTCATGGATAAAGCTATTCGATCCAATGTTAAGTATCTTGAATTATTTTCTTTTCTACTTGAACTTCACTAAAATACAGATAAACTAATGTTGACAAAAAGGTCGGAAGTATGATAGCATAAGGTTTAGTTAAAGAGAGACGCATCTCTTAATCCGAATTCTTCATATTGGCCTGCCTACAGTTTTATACTTTTTTTTAAGGTTTTGTTTATAACTAATGTTTACTTCATAAAAATGTAAGGGGACATTCATTTTTTTGACAATAGAAAATACATCATTTCGTGAACTCAACCCTTTTGTGCTTGGCACATCTTGATGCCTTACAGATTTCCTATCTTGTTATACAGGAAAAATCGTAAAACCAATAAACCTTTAGAACTTGGAATCATTGTCAATATGGGATACCAACTGTTTTTCTTCTAATCTTGAACTTGCAGGATTCATGGGCAATATGCAGAATATTCAAGAAAACCAGCCCCACAGCACACAGAGCTATTTCTCACTCTTGGGTCTCTTCATTACCTGAACTAGATTCTTCTGATATACTTTCCAAGGGCTCTAGTGCCACTCAGTTCTGTTCACAGAACATGTCCCTGATGTCAGAAACTTCAGGCATGCGCTTGAACTATAATACCCGTGATCATATTGAACAAACTTCCACTTTTAGCCCTTTAGATTTCTCTCCCTACAAGCCTATGAATTCATTTCCAAGCAAAGCCTATCAGCTTCCCATTTCGAACAGTGACCTAACTAGCAATTTCCTAGTTTCTCCTCTCCAAAACTTCACCCCTACAAAACATACGGTGGATGTTTCATCTCTGTTGTTAAACATGTCTTCCTCGATGCTTGGAGAATATGGCAAGGTTAGTGAAACCATAGTTTTCAGTGGATCACAAGACCATTGCAATAACGGCTTCTCGTTAGCTACTTTACCACAAGAAATGCAAGTAAGCGTGAGTAATAATGGAGGTGAAGATGTGTCGTTGAAGAATCCAAATATGGCAAATATGGAAAGTCAGTGGGAGATTGGCCGTAGCATCGGTTTTCCCTTCAGCTCACCGATGAATATGAGCAACATTGATGCTTGGAAGCCAAACTTGGTGTGCGATTCTTCGCCATTTCAAGGTGATCACGTATTGACGACCTGTTCCACAGCTAAGTGTTACACTTGAGGACATTCACGTACGGCTAAAAAACCAAGACAATAAGCAGTCCAGGCTGAAGTTAATTTGGCAGCTGCAAGTTTATTATGTTAGAAAATATGGCTTACATGGACATACAAATTTGTTATTTCTTTCTTGGTAGGCTAGATGTAATCCAGTGGTTTCTGATTGTAACAAAATCCGAAACCGATGATCTTAAAGAAATTGGAAAACTAACTGCAGATGTTATGCGTCCAAATATAAACTATAGCAGCAGTAAACAGATGTACCAGACCTAACTGAAACTTTTATTGTGCTTGTGGAAACGAAGATCATTTTCTATTGATCATTCCCAAAAAAATGAACTTTATTATCTTTTCTATTTATGGCTATTATCATTTTTTCTTTATTTTTCCATATCCATATATCATCCATTAAGAATAAATATAACCATCTCAACTAAATTAACATGTGACAAAATATCATATTGTTTGTAAGATGAATTAGATGATTAATAATACATGACTTTTTAATCATTGTTATTAAGTAAAAGAAATTATTTAAAATTAATAATAAATTTTTTAAAATAAGTATATTAATACAAAATTTTTATACTAAGAGTAGTAAATGAATTGTACTTTTGACCTCCAACTCCAAAAGGACGATCTACCAATGAACTACTGGTATCAATGTCCTGAATACCGTTTCGTACAGGCTAGTACTGGCGGAAAAACATAACGGTATTTCCTATTTTAGTACAAGCTTTAAGTATCGGCCAGCACCGAAAGTTTCACCTTATACCGGCCAGTATTTAAAGTACCAGTCAAATACCTTTCAATATTGTGAATTTTGACAAAACAAGGGACTAAGTTGTAAAAAAAAAATTTAACAAGCCACCCCAACTCTTTCACTCTAGTTTTTTTCTCTCTCTCCCTCTCATTGTCTTTCTACTTCTCACTCGTCGCTCTCACTGTCGCCACCATCCTCCGGCCACCATTGCGACGCCACCACCCCTCTCCACCACGTCTTCTCGCCTACTGGTCCGCCTCCCTCTCCACCATGATTCCCCGCACTTGCTGGTCTGTGGTTTGCCTCTCCACCCGAGCCTTCTCCATCTGCTGCTCTCTGCCTCTCTCTCCTCTCCACAGGCTGCTCAACTACTTTCCTCCACCAATCCATCACCATAGCTACTGCTGCTCAGTTGGAAAGTGAAACTCGATTTCAAATATGGTTTTTGAACCAACCCAACTTGTAACATACCACTCTCAAAGCATATGCCCAAACATATCGACGATTATTCAAGAACATATTATACGACGATGACACATTAAGACGATCGCATTTCGACATTTAAGGCATCACATATCAAAAGCATTTCAAACATTCATTTTGAATCATTTCATTAACAATCATATTAAATCAAAAATGTCATTACACTTCAGAGTTCACATATACATTTGACAATAGGTGAGAAATGCTATTCTTGCATCTGCAGGTACAATTGATCCCAGCTACTAACTTATTTCCAATTGTAGTAGCTATACTCTAATTAGTCTAACTAGATCTCCTTTGAACCTGAAAATTAACATTGCAATTTTGACGAGTTTGCAAACTCAGTGAATGAACCATCATTGATGTATTCACTCAAGTCAAATACACAGTGACAAGTCATACCCCAATTCAACAAGTATTACATATCATCCAATATTGAATATTACATCACATTTCATCATACCTTATCAAGTACATCAAGATCATCATACTCGCATAAGTATATCAGGTAAGCTAATATTTCATATCACAACACATCCTCATTTACTTTTCAATTATATTTCAATAATTCAATAATTCATTTCAATTTAATCATATGATACATGTAAGGGTGTATATGCAAATGCACATGTGACTCCATTTTATTTTACTTTGTTATGACTGAGTGCCTATTTACTGTCCCATATTCGTTGGGGATACCAGGCTTATTTCATTTAATGTCCCGTATCTATTGTAGATACCGAGCTCATTATTAACTGAGCCTGTGACTCTTTGTGCACAATCCTGAGCTTAAGGCTCTTTTTCATGTTGGTCACTCCGATCACAACTTCTTTATCTGATCATGCATATCAATATTATGGAATGCATCAATTCACATAATATGCTATCAATACATTTCATTTAATGTGCTCATGTAATTTATCAAATTCTTCAAACCTGAGTCTGGCATTTAACATTTAGTTGAGTACACATTCCACATTACACATACAATTTGAAAACACTTCCATATACAATCCTTAGTATCAAACTCCTCGGAACAACAATGTTCAGAATCATAGTAATCATATAAGTAACAATTCAATAACTGAAAGTTAACCAAAAATAATTCAATCATAGTGAGAAACATTTAGATAACTCACAACACGCTCCAGATAAGTTATTGCTTTGATGATCCAGCAATGTCTAGATGTTGACGATCAACTTGTGTATCTATCTTCATGCAATACACACATGTTTCACACATCATTAAGTTGTCAATCATATGATTATTCAATCATTCACATGTATATATATATATATATATCATATTTCAATGCATGCTCAATTGACCTTCCGGGTATGTATTAATATACAAAAATCTTGACTGTACTTATACGCTTTTAGATCATTCAAACTTTATAACTTGTATACTACCATTTTGTAATTAGGTTTATACCTTAAGTAAGCTTGATTTATTCATCAATCATATACGTTCATATAATTATCTAATTCTCACTCACAATTACTTCATGTTCTCTAATGTTCATTTATTTATATCTAATACACATTACTCGTATCCTTTGAATTATATTTGGATTCATAAGAACATCTTAATTCCTTTAACAACTCATAATTTCTAGATTTCAATAGATTGATATCAAGACAATCCATTCTTTAAGTTATGACATTAATTAACAACCTAAACTTATCAAACCCTTAACCAATGAATCAAGCAACAATTTAGGTTCATTTCAAGCCTCAATCAAGTCCAACTACTCCAATGTAAAGTGAATTATCCTTATGTGGTCCAACAATTACACAAAACAAAAGTTTTTCATTTCAAAGCATCACCCACGATCATGGAGGACCTTCCCATGATCGTGGGATGAGTGCCTCGAACGTGCACCATCCAATTTCTCTCAATTCTCCACGAAACTTCACTTACTTTAAAACACAACTAACACTTGCATTTTTTTAGATTACATGTCCTTAAAAACTACCTCAATTCATGTCAATATAACTTCCATTTTGTCTACATTTAGGCTCTCTAAATTCTATTCATTTATATCGTAAACAATCACTTTTTACACATACCCTTACATCCCCAATTTTCCAAATTTAAAACACTTTCATACCAGATTCAAAACACCATCATAACAATCCATTAATTATACCTTAATTATAACCCAATTCCTTATCAATTTCATCTCAAATTCTAGCTCAAAATCATTCATTTAACAGCTCATAAACTATTGTTTTTTATGCATGCAAAAACAGAAAAAAAAAAAAAACTAACATTCATGCATCATTTTCTAGCACTCATGTACACCAATATCACAATCAATCTATCCCTAATTCAGTCATCATCAAGTACTATTACCATATATCACAAGAGATCAGTATTTCACTTAGTTGATCAACTCAATTGTCTCCTCAATTATCAAGCTAACCTAGCCTTCTATGCATGCAAGATCATCTCAAATATAAGGTGATAATGGACAGAACTTAGGCAGAAGTTGAAAGCTGTGAGGAAGAAGTGAGTTCTCGGTGGTGAGAGGGATGAATCACAGCAAAAACAATGAAGGAGTTGTTTCTGCATTAGTTTGCATTATTAAGTGCAAGGTGTCTATGTAATACAATGGCACTTGTCATGTTTGCATGCAAGCCACTTGTCCTCACCTTATCCTGCCAAATGTTACCAAGATCCTAGGCCATTTGTCACTCAATCTCTAAGCCATTTTTCATTTAATTTCTAAGCCATTTGTCACTCAATTCTACTGCCATGTGTCACTTATTTCATAGGTCTAGTCATCCTAATTTTTCACATGTTAACTTGTCTTACCACTTGACATTTTTCCTAGATTAGATATACATATTAATTCATCAATCTCTCAATTCCAAGTTAATAATTATAATCCATCAATTCTTGGCATTGGTAAACCAAAGTACAAGACATTGGAAATGCACATTCATGTCACTTTTATTTTATTTTCATACCCTGGAATATGTCAATTGAGTCAATTTATCTAACTCACAATTCATGTGTGTATGCTAATATTATGCATTTGAATACAATCATAAAATCATGTCATAAATGTACCAAATTAATTCTATATTATGCCACTCATGTGACTCAGTAGTCTAACACTTTAAATCCTTCAACAATTTGAGAGACAGGATACTACACAACCCGACCTACTAAAACAAATTGAAATTGTGATTTTTTAGATTTGTTTTCAATTGCTTTTTTTTCCTGCTCCTAAATTGCATTTGTGAATCGTTGGAATTGAATAGTGAATGGTTATATTTAATGTGCTGAATTGCGAATGGTTGTGAATGGTTAGAATTGAATTGTGAATGATTGGAACTGTTGGAATTTTTGGAGTTGTGAGATTTAAGAAATTTGAGTTTATAAATGTATACATATTTTCACTTTTAGCCAACCATTAACTTTAAAAATAAAATGGATTACAATTCATTTTTTTTAGACTTAACCTATAAAATTTTAAATTAATGACTCTTAAATAATTAGTTCCACTATTAAGATCCTTTTATTCTCCTTTTTAAGTTACTATATCACACTGGAGGTAGAGACAAAAAAACAAAATAAAGAGGGGGACAAAATTTTACTTTCATATTTTTTAATAAATACAATTAATTGTTGTATAAAAAATTATATTATGTTATACTGGGATTAAAATATAACAAAATTTGATGAAAAGAGAGATTTTGTTAAAAAATAGTTTAATTATAAAAAAAATCATGTTACCATTTATCCTACATTTATCTCCACATGAGACATCAGTAGATTAATGGAAGATAATTAATTAATTAAGCAGTCCCAATTTAGGTATTTTTAGGTAGGCATACAATGACATGAGCCATAATAGTCTATTAAAGAAATTGATTGCCTTAATATGTTAAAGATGTTGTTTTGTCAAAGATGAAAATATCAAAATATCATCTATATAAACTAATGTCATATTTAATTCATACATAATGAAGTAAAAATTTTCTTTATTTATTAAGTTCAATTCATTTCATGCATGTAATTTTTTATATGAGTCTTCAAACATATTCAAGTTGATTACTATTAAGTATGTTCTGTTATTATGTATGTTGAATACTTGAATTGTTAGTTCTTGACTGATGGTGAATTGTGTTAGATGAAATTAAATTATGTATGATGTAATCATACAAAATGAGTTGTATTATATAAGATGTACATGCTTATTGTATAATTGTATATGTTGAATACTTGAATTGTTAGTTTTTGACTTATTATTGAATTGTGTTAGATAAAATTGAATTGTGGTGGATGAAATTTGAATTATGTATGATGTAATCATACAAAATGAGTTATATTATATAAGATGGACATGCATATTATGTAATTGTGTTGTTGAATACTTGAATTGTTGGTTCTTAACTTATTGGTGAATTGTATTGGATAAAATTGAATTACATTGGATGAAATTGAAATGAGTTATATTATATAAAATAGACATGCATATTGTGTAATTATGTATGTTGAATACTTGAATTATTGGTTTTTGACTTATTAGTGAATTGTGTTAGATATAATTGAATTGTATTAGATGAAATTGAATAGTGCATAATGTAATCGTACAAAATGAGTTATATTATATAAGATGGACATGTGTATTGTGTAATTGTGTATGTTTGGACTTTTAAATTAAACAATACTTATTTTGTGATAGTAGTTGATAATGAAATTATATGTTCTTTATTTTGATATATGTCTTTATTTATTTTTACAAATAAATGACAGGAAGTTCAAGTACTCCTGAATATTTAATCGCTTCAGGAAGATAAAATTATCCAACTTGAGCCCATGCTGCATTGGTCCCCGTTATGAAAAATCATACTATTTGCTTGTTCTACAATAAGCATTTGAAATGTGGAGGAATCACCTAATTAAAGAAGCATTTAGCTAGAGTTAAAGGAGATGTGAAATCCTGTAAAAAAGTAAGTATGATGTGAAGTGGTAAATGAAAACTTTGCTTAAAGAATATCAACACGAGAAAGATAGAAAGGAGATATTGAGTTATGAAATTGATAGTGGAAGTTCATTTGTTGGTGCTCATGATGATAGTGAAAATGTTGAAAGTAGTAGTGGTAGTGGTAGTGTTTCTTCCCAGCAAGAAGTGAATGTTGCATCTGGACCTAATGTTAGGAAAAGAAGAAGGCAGATGAAAAATTTTTTTGCACCACGAACAACTTTTAGAACTCAACCTTTAATTCGTAATGTCATGTAATCAAGAAACGATTCATAATGTAGATATAGTAATGACTAATGACTAGATGGTGGTATGATACAGGTGCAACATTTAATACTTCCCAATCTTACTATTATCAGCCTATAGTGGATGTTATAGCCTCTTACGGTCCAGGATAAAAAGCTCCTTCTATTGATAACTACAGAGGTAAACTTTTGAGTTACATAGTTTTTGAAATTAAAATTTATTTGAAAAAAAGAAGAATAGATTGGGCTACTTATGGGTGTTCAATCATATGTGATGGTTGGATAAATAGGAGAATAAATTGATTTTTTCTGCAAAGGGCTCAATGTTTTTGAAATCTATTGTGCATCTGGCCTTGTTAGGAATATTGATACTTTATTTAAAATATCCGATGAAGTTGTGAACGAAGTAGAGCTAGAAAAATGTTATTCAGCTAATTATTGACAATGATTCCGCTTATAAAGCGGCGGGAAGAAGGTTACAAAACAAGTATAATACTTTTTTTTGAAATCTTTGTTTGTACGTTGCATCAATTTAATGCTGGAAAATATATAGGATGCTAGGTATTTTCCTATTATTGATGAGATTATGCAGAAAGCCAAAAAGGTGATAAAGTTCATCTATAATGATACATAGGTCTTGAATTTAGTAGGAAAGGATTTTACTAGTGGTAGAAATTTGTGTCATCCTACTGTTACAAGATTTGCAACGAATTTTGTATCACTTCAATGTTTTGTTATGATGAAGAAAGAGTTGAGACAGCTGTTTACAAGTAATAAGTGGGTTGCATCTCAGTATGCTAGGTCTAATACTGGATTAGAAATCTCCATAATTATACTTGAAGATACTGAAATTTGGTCCCAATGCCAATTTGTCATTCGAGTTTGTGAGCTTTTAGTAAGGGTGCTTTGTTTGGCTTACAGTGATAAAAAGGCAACATTGGGTTATTTTTTTTATTTCATAGAGAGGGCGAAGGAACCAATCAAGGCCAATTTGAAAAATAATCCTTTGTGCACACCTTATCTTGTATTCATCAATGACAGGTGAGAAAGACAACTTTACTTTCCGTTATTTACAGCTGGGGAATTTTTAAATCCTAGTGTCTATTTCATACTAGGTTTTACAAAGAAAGTTGAAGTTAATAAATGAATGTTATTAACTATTACAATAGTTGTTGCCCATGAGATGATGCAAGTCCTGAGCTTACAAATGAAGCTTTATAGGCAGTCTTCTGGAAATTTTGGGATGCTAATTTCTATTTGACAAAGAGCAAATTTTTCTTCAGGTATATATTTTTTAATTTTTGTTACTTTTTGAAAATTAATTATCACTTTATTTTGTCTATAACATTACTTTTGTTGTCTTACTACTTACAATTTCTTATTGTGACCAATTTAGAACTAATGTTCTATAATTGCAAAGGTTTGCAATTCAAATTATTAGTCAATGTGCGAGTGTAACAGGCTATAAAAGGAACCAGAGCATATTTGAATTCGTCCATTCCAAGAAAAGGAATAGATAGGAGCACAAGAGATTGAATGACCTGGTCTTTGTTCGTTACAATTTAAAGCTTCGGGAAAGGTATGTTATTATCATTATTAATTTAGATATAATTTACTATAATTTTTCATAATTAATTTTTATTGTTTACTGGGACTCTTAATAGAACAAGTAGTTTAGTAGATCCAATTTATATTGATAATATCTATTTTTCGGTGGATTGCATCTCTAAGTAACCGAGTTTGTTAGATGTGAGTGATTTGGAAGATAATCTTGGATGGGAAAACATTGACATGTCATTTGATGTATTGAATTTGAATGATGATAATGATGAGGTTCTCTCAATGATGAGAATTTTGTACCAAATGATAATTGGGTTTAGTGAAGTTATAGCAGGAATCTCCTATACGATTGAGTAAAGTTTCAAGTTTTTGTTTCTCTTCTTCTTTTAATTTTATTTATATTTGATGTATATGTTAAATTCTATATATGCAATATAATTATGAATGTTTTTGTTTTAGGTTTAACTTCTACTTGGTTGTTTCCTTATCACGAACTCTTGTTGTAAATTGTAATAGCTAGAGAGTTAAGGATATTTATTGTTTTTTTTATTTGATGTTTTGATGTAATTATTATTTATTATATGATGATATTATAATATTTTAAATACTTTGTATTGTTCTTAATTTTATATTTTTATGATAACTATCTTTTTTTCATATTAATTGTGGTTGTTATTTATATCTGAAAATTAATGAAAATAAATAAATTGTCGTTATTTTAAAATTTTATTATTATTATTTTTGGAGACAGGGTTGATGTAAAATTATAAAGAATGCAGTATAATATACTAATGAACAATTGCCCAAAACGATATCCTGTATTGACCGGTACCAGTACAATACCATACCAGAATCTAATTTGATACCAAAATCGGTACAATATTCATAACATTAACTATTGACAAGTATACCACTGATTTGAGTAGAAACTGTCTATTCAAAATAATAGTATGATGATAGGAAGCACATTTTTTACGGAAAACAGCCATACAAGGTAGTGATAATGTTTTCTTTTATTTGCATTCCAAAACACTAAACAAAGCAACCGAAACATTAACCCTGAGTTTGGTTAGTGTCCTCAGGGGTGAGGACAGTGGACAAGGACGCAAAAGTTCTGTCCTTCGTCCTGTTTGCTTACTGTCCTCACCTATTTTTGTTCCGTCTTCAGAGGACGAGGATAGAAACTTTTGTTTCTTCCAAAACTGAGGTACAGAAATTCTTGTCCGATGGACAAGATCAAGAAAAGACGAAAATAGCCTCATGTAACGTC
>JANQAP020000075.1:196921-210089 GCA_026874005.2 Erythroxylum coriaceum
AATAAAAATTAATAAAATTTTTATTAATGAAAAATAGAAAATATATTAAAATTATTCTTTAATTGTTTGTATATATTCTATATAAATAAATTATTTATATATATAAATCACATAGAATAAAATAAAATAAAATATATTAAATAATTAATAATACTATTTTTATATAATTAATAATAAATTGTATATAATTAATAATAAAATAAAAATTTAATAAAATTTTTATTAATGAAAAATGGAAAATATATTTAAAAAATTATTCTTTAATTATTTGTATATATTTCTATATAAATGAAAATATAAATAAATTATTATTATATATAAATCACATAGAATAGAATAAAATTAAATTAAATTTATTAAATAACTAATAATATTATTTTTATATAATTAATAATAAATTTTAATAAAATTTTTATTAATGAAAATAGAAAATATAAAAACAATTATTCTTTAATTATTTGTACATATTTCTATATAAATAAAAATATAAATAAATTATTTTTAAATATAAATCACATAGAATAGAATAAAATAAATTTTAATATATTATAATAAAATTTATTAAATAATTAATAATAATATTTTTATATAATTAATAATAAATTGTATATAATTAATAATAAAATAATAAACCTCCTTCAATAATCATTTTAATATAAAGGGTACAATAGTCATTTATTATACATTTCATTCCATTCCATCCATCTTTCAAGCAACATTTCACTGCATTATATTATGAACTCTACCATCCCTCCCAAACAACATTTCACTGTATTACATTCCATTCCATTATAAATCGTTCAATTCCGTTCCGTTTCATTTTATTCCATTCTATTAATTAACATCCAACTAAACAGGCCCTAGGTTACTCGACATTACAGTTGGCCCAAATGCGTGCAGCTTTAGAGCTTTCGAAGAGGCTATTGATACAACCATTTGCCTAGAAAAGTACCCAACGTTTCTCTCATGGGTAAATGCACTAAGTGACTGCCCTTTAATGAAGGACATTCGTCCTCCCCATGACAAGCTCGTAGGCAGAATTATAGATGCGTCTCTATTTTTCCAGGCTTCAAAGGCTTGATTCGGAAGACTATGAACCTACGAATCTAAAAAATTGATTCCCATCTTCTGATAGTACACGGGCACCTGACAAAGATCATGGCTACAGATCATAGTTGTTGTGATGTCTGTCGTCGCCATTGACATGACACTTTCGGTATTCATCTCAGATGTTTGAAATGGTGAAGAAACTTGAGAAAATTTATTTGAGCAACCTATTAAATATTTAAGTCTTTTATATCCTACACTTGAATTAGGACCTTTTCATTTGGAATCCTGACTTGTGAGTGTGTGCTTCAAAGTGCCACTGTCTACAGACAAGATGGACGTCGGTATTCTTGTGTTTAAGGGACTCCCTCCGGTGAGCGTTACGGCCCTAGCAAATCTGAATCCCACAATCTCACTGTAGATAATTATTAACGCCCAGCAAGTTCCTGAATCTAAAAGTAGGAACAAAAGGGCAAAATAAACCCGTGCCAGTGATGTGCAAACGCACAAAGTAACGAGCTAAAAGCAAGTGCACGCATACACTAACTACTATCTTGGTTAAAAGCCTCCTGAAGTCTATATAATTCATTACTTTTTGAGCAATTAAACATCGGCCCTATGTCATCGAACTTATCCGCAAGTCGAGCGTACTCCTTTGCACAGGCTAACACCTACCCTAAAGCAAGCTATGCAAGAAGAAAAATGAAGATGTTCATGTTTGATTTTATTGGCATAACAATATCTCGCTCGACTGTTTCCCATAAAAGAGCAAATGAATAATCTATGTGAAGTTGTAAACTGATTTTCGTACGTATGCTAGAATTAAAACACCAAGCTAGGTTAACATCTGTAATATACCATTTAATCACATTCCCAAATAAGATACCGGGCAAACCAGTACTCACACATCAGAGAAGATATTGCATTCGGCATAAACAAACAGGAATTTTGCAACTCCACCAGTATACTTTTAGCGAGGCCATTGATACTTTAGAAAGTCAACAAAACTGGAGCACAATCAAATAGACGATCAATAATCAAAAAGGATTAATAGAAATCATGGCACCAATTTCCAACAACCAAATGCAGGATACAGATTCAAAATGGAAAAACCTAATTTCACTTCTTTAATTCACTATCATCTGTTTCCAAATCCACCGTCTCAACAAAGGCTTCTTCCATTCTAACTCTTTGAAGCCTGCTTTTCCTTTGCCTTCTGAATTTTCAACACCTTTTTCACAATCTTTTGCTCTTCAACCAAAAAGGCTCGGATAATCCTACAAATCAAAACATGTTGCACTAGTATTACACATGCTTCAAGCAAGGACTACAAAATGAACATTCACATAATTGCATATGTTAGAACACACCTTTCTCTTACTGCACTACCAGACAATACTCCACCATAAGCCCGGTTCACAGTCCTCCGGTTTCTTGCCAACCTAGATCTTTTATATTCAGCAGGTCTCAAGTGGGGGATCTGTTGACAGACAAACAACATTATGATTGCAGAGTCAGATAATATTCATAGCTCCACAGATCTTTTGTTGCATAACAAATAATCCAGCCAACTGAATTCCAAATCATACCAATCACATTCTTTAACCAATGGCTTCCAACTGTAGTTGAAAGGCGCAAGCAGTAATGATTCAACGTTACAGATTCTTCATATGATTAATACTACTTAAACTGCATCCTGTACATACAATTTTCATAACACGTATTGTATAGGTAGAATCAGATGTATGTGAGCAAAATGGGATTAAAAGAGATACCAACTATCTTAAGTGGGGAAACAACAGATACATAACAGGAAATTTGGCGGCCCCTAGTAGAAAAGATAAACCAAGTGACAGACTTGGCTAGACCACAGTTGCAAACTGGAAGATCAAAAACTTTGGTTCCAATAGCAGAAGAAAGAGAGAAGTCTTTTGGTTTTAATTGCAATAGTTTCTTAACAATTAATCTTTCAATAACATGATTCACAATTGCCTGAAATAATCAAAATCAGAAATCATATAGACCTTCAAATGTACAAACGTTTAATTCCATGGTTTAAAAATCAGATTAACTTCAACTGACTTCCATACTACAGATGGGGCCAAAATTGTTTGTAGTAAAACTACGAGTACAAGGAGTTTGGCAATTTGCACATTAGTCTGTGGGATATAAACGAGGACATTGCTCCAGGGATTGGTTTTTCCATTTGAGCAACCAATTTACTTGGTTCATCATTTCTTAATGCTACTAATGCTGTTATCAGTGTATACCCCAACATCAAGCCTACTCTATAAAACTATGTTAAAGCAATCATTCAATATCCGTTAAAGAAACAGAAACATCTAATCAAACAGAACAAATAAAATGAAGCATACCCCTTGAATCCTCTTCCCTGTAACAGGACACTTGGGACCACTTGCTCTCTTCTTAGTAGTCTGGTATACCAGCTTACCTCCTGTTAAAAAAAATAAAAAACCATATACATCCACCATGAATACCATAACAGACATCAGACACTCATAAATTCAAGCCAAAAACAATCCCATTAGCAGGAAACTTCGAGATCAGAAATTTTTTTAAAGAAATAACATGAAAGAGCAAGCTTGAAGATGGCAGATCAGAACATATGAGCAGAGAAGTTAGGGGCTTTACCGGGAGTTTTGACGACGCGGTGCTGGTTCGATCTGGTGGCATAGCTATGCCTCTTGCGATAAGTCAGTCGCTGAACCATTTCTCGACTCTCTCTCTCTCTCTCTCTCTCTAGGGTTTATGAGACCGAAGGCATGGATGTGATAAAAAGAGCTTATAAATGGTGGCGGGCCTAATTGATGCCCTAGATCTTACGGTTAGGAATGTGTTTAAAACAACGGCTGTGATGGTCATGACATTCTGTGGCCCAAGTTATTGATTGGACTTGTTTTGGGCCTGAAACTTAGTTGGGTGATAAAGATTATTCCGTCTGATGGATTTTGGGATCTAAAACCCCACAATGCAGAAAGCCTGGGATCTTAAGACTTCAGGTCTTCAACATGATATTTGACTATAAGATTACAACTCAGGATAGCATTATATTTTCAGAACCTGGATTAAATTGAGCATTTTAAAAATGAAAACTATTACTTTTTTTCGATAACCTAATTTACTTTAATCATATAATAAGTACATAAATAAATAAGTTTATATTAAAATAATTCTCGTATTTTACAATTATTTTTTGAAGACGAAAAATTTATTCTCATAGCAAATATGGAAGAAATAGAAGATGATTTTTATAAGAGTAATTTTTCTTTATCTCTTATTTTATTAATTTTAGTTCATCTTGAATGATTTTTATCTATTGATACTTACTCTCTACAATGTTTTTAATTTTTAATGAAACTTAAGATTTGCATCTCAGAAGGTAAGTTTGATTTAGAATCACGGGATCCTATTCTATCAAATAGGAAGGGTATTTTTAAGTAATTGTAATCGTAAACACAAATAAAATTAAACTTATCAAAACATTAAATATATGAATTTTGAATTCCTTCCAATTGAATTTGCCACTTATAAGTCATTTTCATTTTTATATTTGATAAGTATAATTATGTTAACTAAATCCTAGTAATTATATTTATTATATCTAATAATAATGTTCTCCCTCTATTCCCTAATTGATCAATAAATCCAGAGACAACTTTTTAATAGAATTACGTGCTATGTTTTAAGAAAGGATTTTTAATAAAGCATAACTTTTTTGAATTATAATTTCATATTTAATTAATAAAAAATGTAATCATATAATTCAAACATGCCAGAAGAAAAATATTTTAAAGTGAAAATAAAACATAGTTCAGATGTATTTTTTTAATTTTGTACAATTCAAATAGCTACATGTATTTTTTTGAAAAAATAATCTAGTTTTAAATATGTGATTCAGTTTCTAGCATTTTGTATGACCAAAAGTGTAATATGTTAAGATATATTATATATATCTTTTATTTTAATTTTGGCATTTTAATTGGACATATAGTATATAAATTGTAGGAATTCTACATTACATTGGAGTTAACTATTATCATGTTGATATTGGAAGAAAACAGAAGGTAGTGGGTGTTGCGTTTTTGTATTTCGGATGTTAGTGTTGCGGTAAAAGAATTAATGAAGCTGTTGAAGTAGTGTTGCTGTTGTGGGACTCTTATTGGTTGATAGATTGCATCCACAGTAGAATCTCAACAGTGCGTGTTGCCCACATCTTCTATCTACAACAGAAGTTCATCTACAGTAGGAGTCCGATTGCCAACGTATGCGTGTGTGTCACAGTAGCTCGGTGTGCGTTAAGCGTTAATAAACAAAAAATACGGTGTTTGGTAGAGGTTATGCAGATAGCTGAAAAACGTGTCTTTTGAAGGATATATGCTACGGTGTAGTGAGTTGGTGATGAGGTATTAGTGTTGCACACGTTCCTTTTTATTTGAGAAAATTGAAGTGAGTGGAATTAATTGTTCAATGCTAGAGTGAGTGCGGCAGTGTGTATCTTGGAACATAGCTGAATAACATTGGGTGTGACTGGAGCCACGGTGAAATTGATTTGTGAGCAAGGGTTGGTATTGCAAACATTTTAATTATTATTGAATGTATTAAAGTGAATCATGGGTGTTCAAAAGAATCATGGCTAAGAGTGTGAGTTGATGAAGCAGTGAAGTCATCTACGTGAAGTGGGCACTAGTGATAAATTGACGAAACACTGTGACATGTTTTTGTGAAGAAAGAATCAGCTATGGTAAAGAGTTTTAGCTGGATTATTTCAAGAAGATAAAACCATAGGGAAGTCTTTCTTTTATCTCAAGTATTTTGCTGTTCAGTTCTTAATTAATTAAGTACTTGAGTTATTTTTATTGATTGTTTTTTAGTGAAAGCAGTTAAAAAATCCTCTGACAAGGTTAACACAAGTCGGTCATATTATCGGGTGTGAAAATCTTTCACGGACAGTGAGATTAAGAGATAATGTCAAGGGTGAGTGGTGTAGGCTCAATTAAGTCTTGAGTAAACCTATTGTATTTCAGTGAAAGATTTAATTTGGGTGAGGACCCCGCAGACGTAGGCAAAGAGTGCCGAACTGCGTTAACAAATTTCTAGTGTTCTTATTATTTCATTTTTGCTTGGTTTTATTTTGTTCGTGCCTAAAGGAGTTTACGGAAAAGTTTGCGAAACTTTTAACACTTTCGATTTTTCAATTGGTATCAGAGCAAGGTCACCGGTTCAGAACTTGGTAGCAAGTTGGTGCAAATCCTAGTTTCGCGAACATGGCTACAAGAGAGGGTGCATCAATCACCAGACCACCACTATTAGATGGATCTAACTATCCTGCATGGAAATCACAGATGAAAGTTTTCATCCAAGCTCAGGGCACGAAAGCTTGGCATTTGCTAGTACACGATTGGACGCATCTGATGTTCATTGGTGATAAAGGAGAGGCAGTTCAGAAAGATCCATATGAATGGATAAGAGTCGAAGAAGAAAGTGCACTCGAAAATTCACAAGCAATGCATGCGATATTCAGTGTTGTTGATGAGGGACGCTTCTCAATGATTTCAGCCTATGAATCAGCAAAAGAAGCGTGGGATGCTTTGCAAACCATTCATGAAGGGTCAAAATCTGTGATAGCATCGAAACTGTAGATATTAGCTGTGCGATTTGAAGAGCTGAAGATGGATGAGAATGAGACTATTAGAGACTTTCATGAAAATTTGCGAGATATAGCAAATTAGGCTCATCAATTGGGGAAGAAATACTCCAACGTGAAATTAGTCAAGAAAACATTGAGATCGTTACCTCCAAGATTTATTCCAAAAATTGCAGCAATTGAAGAAGCCCACGATATTGATAATCTGTCATTGGAAAAAGTTATTGGAATCCTTACAAACTTCGAGATAAATTTTTAAGAGGTAAGCAAGAAAGAAGCAAATGATTGGCACCACAGGTGGAAACTAGAAAATGTGTGAACAATGCGGAAGATGAATCAGATGAAAACGAAGACTTGGTACTACTCACATGAAATTTTGTAAATGGCT
The DNA here is from genome assembly GCA_026874005.2 of Erythroxylum coriaceum. Lineage (NCBI taxonomy): Eukaryota > Viridiplantae > Streptophyta > Magnoliopsida > Malpighiales > Erythroxylaceae > Erythroxylum > Erythroxylum coriaceum. The sequence goes on from JANQAP020000075.1 coordinate 204,022, forward strand.
AAAAAGAATGAAGAAGGACGGACCTAGCTTTAGACAATATGGCGGAAGTTCATTAAGTAACAATTCAAGACAATAAGTCAAGACACAAAAGGGTGAACAGAAGGTAAGAGGAATCCAATGTCATGAATGTCAAGGTTTTGGACACATTCAAGCCGAATGTGCTAATACTTTGAAGAAGAAAAAAGGAAAATCCTTCACGAGCACCTGGAGTGAAAATGATTTCGATGGTGAATATGGCAGCAAAGAAGAAAATGCTCATGGCTCAACGTTAGTTGCCCTATACAGCAAAAGTCCAGTTATTTGCTTAACAGTAACTGAGAAGGAAGTAACTGAAGTCGAAAAGGGGAGAAAATCGAAAAATTTCTAAAATAATTCAGCTCAAGATTCAATATCAGATTATGATAGTAACGGAAGTGGCCTAGATGATAAAAAAGGGAATATTTATGAGGATTACAAAGCTATGTATGAAAAATTGGTGAAAATGTGTAGAAAGAATGAAAGATTGAGGGAAGAGAATCTTTCTATGAAGAACACCATACAAGAGCTAGAATAGAAGTTGATGTTAACGTCGGATGAGCTTGGTAAAGCTAGAATGAAATTGATAAGCACTGAAAAGGGATTGAGAATGTTGAATGGAGGCATGGAAAAACTAGATAAGTTGATAGAAACTGGTAAGGTTAAAGGGAATTTCAAAGGCATAGGCTATAAAGGTGAGTGCTCGAAAGTGAATGAAAAAAAAGTTGATATGTCCAGATCAGCCCAAGAGGTAGAAGCTTCGAAAAAGAATCGAAGATTTATACCCACATGTCATTTTTATGGAGTCATTGGGCATATAAGGCCAAGATGTTATGAGTTATTACAAATGCTGTTTCAAAGAAGACAAAGCCAAAAAAGTATACATCCTACACAAAAATTTCAACATCAACCTTCAATACCGAAATCTACTTAGGTAAAAAGAAGTGAATTGCAAGCTCTTGTAGTTCGTATATCAATGAAGGCAACTTTGCAACATAGTTGGTATTTTGATAGTGGATGTTCAAGCCATATGACGGGGGAAAAGGCTTACTTAACTGATTATCAAAATTGTATGGATGGTCATGTGACTTTCGGAGATGGAAAGAAAGCTTCTGTGATTGGTAGAGGAACATTATGCGTGGATGGTTTGCCTCCTCTCAAGAATGTGCTCCATGTCGATGGATTAAAAGCAAACTTGGTAAGTATAAGCCAACTTTGTGATGATGGTTTGCTAGTTAAATTTACAAGTGATGAATGCAGGGTACTTACCAAACAAGGAGAATGTATCGTGAGTGGCAAGTGATCAGCCGACAATTGCTACTTGTTACAAGTCATGACTACGTGTAAGTCAGCTACTTATGAGAATGATATTGATTTATGGCATCAAAGGCTTGGGCACGTAAATTTTGATCTTATCAGCAAATTGACAAAATTGGAGGTTGTGAAGGGTCTAGCCAAAAAGAACAAAGAAGGAAAATCAATATGCAGGGCATGTCAAATGGGAAAACAGCTAAGAGTGCCACATAAAAAGGTTAGACATGTTACCTCATCTCGCATACTTGAATTAATTCACATGGATTTGGTCGGTCCGACACAACATGATAGCATTGGTGGAATGAGATACTTTCTAACTTGTGTTGATGATTATTCGAGATATACTTGGGTATCATTTTTGAAAGAAAAATTATATGCTTTCAAGGATTTTAAAAGCTTATATGTGTAGGTCATAAATCTGAAAATTTTGACTATATTGAGAATTCGATCGGATCACGGAAGCGAATTTGAGAATACAAGCTTTAATGATTTTTGTGATGAGTATGGCATCATACAAGAATTTTTAGCACCTAAAACTCCACAACAAAATGGAGTTGCTGAAAGGAAAAATAAAACACTTCAAGAGATGGCCAAATCTATGTTAAATGTAAGTAAAGTGTCTATGCGATTTTAGGCCGAAGCGGTAACACAGCATGTTACATATGTAACAGAGTGTATCTTCGAAGCTTTTTGAACAAAACGTCGTATGAACTTTAGAAGGGAAAGAAACCAGATGTAGGTTACTTTCATATTTTCAGAAGTAAGTGTTATATTCTTAGAGATCAGGAAATAGCTTGGAAAATTTGAGAGCAAAAGTGATAAAGAAATTTTCATTGACTATTCAACTCATAGTAAAGCTTATCGAATGTATAATCAAAGAACAAAGAAAGTGCAAGAGTTTATAAATGTTGTGATAGATGATGTATTTTTGTTGAATGGTCAAGTGGCAGAAGAAAATCAACGTAACCGACCATTTGAATCAGCCCAAAATGAGACAAGATTGAAGAATTGCCCAGATCTACAGTTAGTGCTGTTGAGGAAGTAACTGCAGGAACTGATCTGCAATTAGTTGATGCTGAGGAAGTAACTACGTGAACTAAAGAACTTTCAGTTACTTCGGATGATGAATCACCTAAAACACTAGAAGCTAATTTGAACTGAGATTCTTCATCTCGAATCTGAAGAAATCATCCAGTAGAAAACGTCAATGGAGATGTGAGCGAAAGAAGAAAAATAAGAGAAAGAAAAAAAGTTGATTATCGAGAACTTGTAGGCTACTTGTGTTACACATCTTCATTCGAGCCAAAGAACGTTAAAGAAGTACTACAAGATGAATTCTGGACAACAGCTATGCAAGAAGAATTGATTCAATTTGCATGGAATGATGTATGGGAATTAATGCTAAGACCATCAGATACTAATGTAAATGGAACAAAATGGGTGTTTCAAAATAAAACAGATGAACAGGGTAATGTCACCAGAAATAAAGCAAGGCTAGTAGCTCAGGGATACTCTCAGGTGGAAGGTATTGATTTCGACGAAACTTTTGCACCGGTGGCACGATTTGAATCTATCAGACTATTATTGAGTATACCATGTGTGAAGCGGTTTAAGCTTTATCAGATAGATGTAAAAGTGCATTTTTAAACGGATTTATTCAAGGAAGTGTATGTCGAGCAACCAAAAGGATTTGTTGACTCAACTCATGCAAATCACGTCTTTAAGCTAAAGAAAGCTCTTTACGGTCTCAAACAAGCACTAAGAGCTTGGTAGGAAAGGCTTACACAATTTCTCATCAGATAAGGCTATAAACGAGGTAGCGTCGACAAAACTTTGTTTATTAAAAAGTTCAAATCTTATTTTGTGATTGCTCAGATCTATGTTGATGATATTGTATTTGGTGCTACACATTCAAAGATGGTAGATGAATTTGTTGAAATGACGACATCTGAATTTGAAATGAGTATGGTAGGCGAGCTGAATTTATTTTTGGGTTTGTAAGTTAAACAAATGAAGGATGGAATTTTTATATCGCAAACCAAATATGCCAAAAGTTTGATCAAGAAATTCGGTCTCGTGAATGCTAGACATACAAGAACACCTATGAGTGTCTCAACAAAATTAAACAGAGATGAAAATGGAAAAAGTGTTGATGATAATTTATATCGAAGTATGATTGGAGGCTTATTATACTTCACTGCAAGTAGGCCAGATATCTGTTTTAGTGTTGGCGTATGTGCTCGCTATCAAGCCAACCCAAAAGAAACACATCTAACAGCGGTAAAGAGGATCATCAGGTATGTAAACGAAACATCTAATTTTGGGATATGGTATTCATCTGACTCAACATCTTATTTAGCTAGATATAGTGATGCGGATTAGGCTGGAAACTTAGACGATCGGAAAAGCACTTCAGGAGGTTGTTTCTTCCTAGGAAACAATTTGATCTCTTGTTACAGTAAGAAGCAAAATTCAATCTCACTATCAACCGCTGAAGTAGAGTACATCACTGTAGGTAGTTGTTGCTCACAACTTCTTTGGATGAAGTAGATGTTAGAAGATTATGGGATTGATCAGAATGTGTTAATCATCTTATGTGATAACAAGAGTGCCATTGACATATCCAAAAATCCAGTTCAACATTCAAGAACAAAGCATATTGATCCTCGATATCACTTTATCAGAGAGCTTGTGGAAAGCAAAACAGTCATCCTATTATATGTATCTACGAAAAAGCAGTTGGCGGATATCTTCACGAAACCTCTTGATGCAGTAAGGTTTGAACTTCTCAGAGGAGCTTTGGGATTCTGTGCCTTACATTATTAGTGCATTTATTTCTTCAAAAAAAAGATAAAAAAGGTTGTGTTGCGTTTTGTTAAAGGGATTTAAAGTCCTTACCATGTTTTATTTTGTCATTATCACCCATTATTTGCCTCCCTCCTTTTGTCTCTGTCGCAGCCCCTCCTCTCAACTTGCATCTGCGTCGCCTCCTCTGCTACATCTCCACCTACATCTTGCGTGTTTCATTCTCCCACGAAGATTGAAGATAGTGGATTTCATTTGCTCATTTTCTACTCGTCTGCCATTTGAACGCCATCTCGTCAGTGGAATTTCTCTCACGGTACTACTCCTTTTTGTTTCAAATTTGAATTGTTTGTGAAGTTTAATTAGGTTTGCTCAAGATACCCACGAAGTTGAAATTGATTTTATCTGGGAGCTGGTACTGTTATCACTTACGTGCTTCAACATTGAAGATCTATATCTGTCATGTGTATTCCTTCTGTCACGATTGGCTAGGTTATTTGCATTGTTTTATGTTGACTGGGTTTCATAGTACTATGCTGTGGGAATTGGTTGAAATTGATTGATTGTGGTTGAAATTTTATTGAGTGTGATCGATAACTATGGGAAAGAACAAGGAGAAGGTTGTTGCTTCAGTTTCTAATAAACGAATAGCTACTCTAATAAGACACTCAAGTCGATTACTATTGAATCCGACATCTGGCAGAACTTTCACTGGAGTTGGATCCTCCTCAGCAGCTCCTATTGACATACCTGACATGTAGCACCCCACTCTCGCAAGACCCGAACCTGACATCGATGGGTGATGTCCGAGTTCGTGCCCCGTGAGGGTGGCGTGCTAAGACACTCACTCATTCGAAAATTGGTATAAAAACTTTTTTTTATTTTCTTTGTTTTCTTTGAAAACCACAATCACACATATTATGCGGAAGTTAAGCATCACATAGGGCCCACTGTCATTCATAAACACTTTCAATTATAGTAATAAAATCAACAATAATTTCAATAGCCAATTGGGCCCTTTCACAAATACAAAACGCTTTAGTTGTTTCAGAATACAATTTTATACAAAATGTTGCGGAATAAACAATTTAATACAAATTAAAGAAATGCAATGCAGACGTGAACTGATCCCGACCTGTATCCTTCACGTGTATACTGTAGGTATATTCCCGTTGGCCTAACGGGGTATTCTTCTGATCCTTAAAAATAATTGCAAATTTTGGGTGAGTTTTGCGAACTCAATGAGTGACCATCATCGATGGCTCACCCAGTCACATAACACATAATCACATTATTGCACATCTCACATTATTTCACATTTCACATGCAATACACTTAATCTTTCATTTTATGCATATGCAATGCACATGAGACTCACTTTTCATTTCTTACTTTGTTGTGACCGAGTGCTTAAACTGTCTCGTATCCATTGGATACCGGGCTCATTAATAACTGTCCCTTATCCGCTTGGGGGATACGGGGCTCATTATAAATAGTGAGCCTTAGGCTCTTAATCACTTTTGAGCTTGAGGCTCATTTTCACTTTTCACTTTTCACTTTCTGAGCTTTAAGCTCTTTTCACTTTCGGTGGCTACTACGGCCACAACTGCCATTATATTTCATGTATTCATGAGATGGAATGCATCACTCATATTAAGTACACTTAGTTTATCTCATTCACATTCAAGTAGCACTTTAATATCTAAAACAAACATTACAATCATCGGACCTCCTATCCGGAAACCAACATAATCAATCACACGATACAAAATTCAAGTAACAAACAATGAAGTGAGACCATCTCGGTCTACTCACAAATTGCTCCCGAAGCTAATGCCTGGAAGTTCCGGCAACGTTTGGAGGTTGACGTTCCAATTGCTCCTCTATATCAAACACCATACATATATATCACAATTTGCAAAATTATGAGTGTT
>JANQAP020000075.1:211113-223477 GCA_026874005.2 Erythroxylum coriaceum
TCAAGTGCATGCATCGGTTTTTAGTGTTTGAATATAGATTTGATTTGTTTGAGTTGTGATGAGCTGAAATGGAAGTAGAAGACTTGGTTTAAGAGTGATATGTCTTCATTGAATAAGATGGAAGTGAGAAAATCTGGGAAAAGAATGAAAGAAGAAGATTAATAAAAAGTAGTACACTTCGCCACGGCCAACTCTCTTTGGTTTGTCACGGCCAACTTGAAGGATTTCATTTCTATAAAAGTTTGCCGCGGCCAACTATTGGGTTCGCTTCAGCAAACTTTTAAGAATTTACAAGGAATTTTCCTCTCTGGAAAATTCACCGCGGCCAAATTTTGGCTCGCCGCGACGAAGTTTCCTGACAGCTTGAACATGCTTCAGTATTTTGGGCATAACTTTCTTTGTAGTTATCAAAATGGAGTGATTTTTGATTTGGATTAAACAAGAAACATAAGGATATAAATTTTATGAAGAGATTAAATTCTAATTCTGCCTCTAAGAATTTCAGAATCTGATTGGAAGTTGAGATGAAAATTCTGTTGTAGCTTAAGAACAATCTGAAATCTTTTGGGCATAACTATCAGTATGCTGACCCAAATTGGATAAAATTGGTATCATTGGAAACCTCAGATAAAGACTTTCTAGAAGGAAGTATTACCTTAGTACCTCACCCTCCCGAGGATAATAATTGAACAAAGTGGACCCGAAAGTTGGTTGTGAAATAAATCTGGAATGAGGATTTGAGTATGATTTTGCATGATTGAGAATGCAACAAGATTAAGGATAAGAAACCCGGAATTTGTCATAAACATGCATCATACATATTCAGTATACATGAATGTGCATAATTGAATTCATGATTGTGCACAATAATGATATGTGTTTGTATTAAATGTTTTAGAGGAACCCATCGAGCTACTGATTCCAGATACTATCGGGACGTCGAGGCAATAAGCAATAAGGGAGATTTTGTAAGTAATTTTAGAGGGTAAATTTTGTAAGTAATTTTAGATGGTAATTTTTGTAAGTAATTTAGTTGGTCAATTGTGTTAGAAATTCAGTAAGCAAATTTTGATAGTTTTGCTTTGACTATTTTGGTTGCTATTGATTTGGATCATTGAATGATTTGCAAAGCTGTAAATATGTGGTATGCTTGAATGATTTGTAAAGTTGTAAATATGTGAATTGAATTTCAGACATTTCTATTTTGATTCTGTTAAGTCCTAGTTGTGGGTAAATAGGCATGTCTAAAAGGGTCTGCAGTTGATTCTGTGACACTTCGGTGTCTTCTGTTATTGACAGTTTGGTATCTTCTGTGATTGACACTTCGGTGTCTTCTGATATTGACACTTAGGTGTCGAGACTTCGGTCTCTTCTGAGACACTTCGGTGTCAAGACTTCGGTCTCTTCTATATAAGTCCCGTTACTCACTTCTGTAAATGAATTTAGGAGTCTTATGATTTTGTAATCTGATATTAGTTTGATTTTGGCATAAGCTAAATTGTATTCTATTTCTGAAGGGTTTATACCCTCTTGTGTTGAACAATTCTGTTATTTATAAAACTCTGTTTTGTTCTGGATTTCTGTATCTATTGTTGACTTATAGTTTAGTTATTACTCACTGAGCTATATGCTTAGCACGGTGGATTTGCCCCGTGTAGGTTCTGAAAGAGGGACCTAGGAACTGGAACAAGACAACCTCAATGGCCAAAGGAGTCTGATTTTTGTTTTGTTCATATGTATTTTGAGATTTTTTTTGGACTTGTATCTGATGTCTATAACTCATGAATTTTTATTTTGATGAATTGTAATAACCCTAGTTCAGATTGTTTTTTGAAATTTTGATATGCCATGTATGTTTGTTGAGATTCTGGTAATGCATGTATAAAGAGTTTTGTATGTTTCGAAATATTTTGTGTTCAGTGTGTTTTGTGTGTATGTGGCACTCGTAATATCCTCCCAGGGGATATTTGGGTGTTACAGCTAGGTTCTTAACTGGTGGTAAACTGACTGCATGGCCATCCAGTTCTATTCTTCGATCGTCTATGCTGACTCAAAAATACTTTGTGCTATTTAAATTGGTTGTGACCAACTGGATGCCTAGCATGCATTTTGTTACTGTTTACTTGGCACAAGCCAAGTTGATTTATGTGATTGGCACTGGCGTGAGATTCAACCTTGGCCGTCTCCTTATTGAAGCAATACTAGCTATTGAGAGTAAGCTCATTCTTTGTTATATTTCCCATGCTTGATCTTACAGTTTTTATATGCCAATGAAGTTCCCAGGATTGAGTCAAACATGCTTGAGTTGGTGGCGTTAATGAATATATTTCTGAGGATCTTTTGGCAACCACGGGTGGTGCATTTGTCATATATCACTTCGGGTCCCTCGGATGCCACGGGGACAACTTTGATTAACCCACATGCAGCTCTTTTTGCTAAAATTGAACAGATTGAAGGCATAGTTCAAGTAGCCACTGATGCTCTTCGTAATTTAAAGCAGCGAGTTCTTCATTTCCCCGACGCTTCTTAATTTCGACTTTTTAGCATGTATTGTCTCAAAGGGGGAGAACAGTTCAGATAAGTCTGTAATTTTCTTCTTCTGATGTGTTTTGTTGACTGAAGTTGACTTATGATTATGTAATACGTTACAGTGAGGGGGAGCATTGCAAATCTTATCTATATATGTCCAATTATGATTTTTAATGTGGAGTTCAAGAGTTGTGACAAAAATGCCAAAAAGAGGGAGATTGTTAAGATATATTATATATATCTTTTATTTTAGTTTTGGCATTTTAATTGGACATATAGGATATAAATTGTAGGAATTCTACATTACATTGGAGTCAACTATTATCATGTTGATATTGGAATTATGGTGTTAATGCTCGGAAGAAAATAGAAAATAATGGGTGTTGCGTTTTTGTATTTCGGATGTTACTGTTGCGGTAAAAGAATTAATGAACCTGTTGAAGTGGTACTGTTGTTGTGGGACTCTTATTGGTTGATAGATTACATCCACGATAAAATCTCAACAGTGCATGTTGCCCACATCTTCTATCTACAGCAAAAGTTCAACTACAGTAGGAGTCCAATTGCCAACGTATGCGTGTGTGTCATAGTAACTGGGTGTGCGTTAAGCGTTAATAAACAAAAAATACGGTGTTTGGTAGAGGTTATGCAGATAGCTGAAAAACATGTCTTTTGAGGGACATATGCCATGGTGTAGTGAGTTGGTGACGAGGTATTAGTGCTGCACATGTTCCTTTTTATTTGAGAAAATTGAAGTTAGTGGAATTAATTGTTCAATGCTAGAGTGAGTGCGGTAGTGTATATCTTGGAACATAGCTGAATAACGTTGGGTGTGATTGGAGCCATGATGAAATTGATTTGTGAGCAAGGGTTGGTGTTGCAGACGTTTTAATTATTATTGAATGTATTGAAGTGAATCGTGGGTGTTCAAAAGAATCGTGGCTGAGAGTGTGAGTTGATGAAGCAGTGAAGTCATCTATGTGAAGTGGACACTAGTGATAAATTGATGAACCACTATGACATGTTTTTGTGAAGAAAGAATCAGCTATGGTGAAGAGTTTCAGCTGGATTATTTCAAGAAGATAAAACCATAGGGAAGTCTTTCTTTTATCTCAAGTATTTTGTTGTTTAGTTTTTAATTAATTAAGTACTTGAATTATTTTTATTGATTGTTTTTGAGTGAAAGTAGTTAAAAAAAATCCTCTGACGAGGTTAACACGAGTCGGTCGTGTTATCGGGTGTGAAAATCTTTCACGGTTAGTGAGATCAAGAGATAGTGTCAAAGGTGAGTGATGTAGGCTTAGTTAAGCTTTGAGTAAATCTATTGTATTTCAGTGAAAGATTTAATCTAGGTGAAGGCCCCGTAGACGTAAGCAAGGAGTGTCGAACTACGTTAACAAATTTCTGGTGTTCTTATTATTTCGTTTTTGCTTAGTTTTATTTTGTTCGTGCCTAAAGGAGTTTATGGAAAAGTTTGCGAAACTTTTAACACTTTCGATTTTTCATAATACATCCTAAGTTTTGAGTTAGCATTGCTGTCCTCCTCATCCTTCTTCAATACTTTTAATCAACCCGAAGAATGGTTTTAGGCAAAGATTAGATGACGGATTGAATGAGAACAAAATGTTCATAGCTTCAATGACAATCAGATTTTAACGAACCAGACATGAGAAATGGCCTTGGACTTTCGTTCCAGTAAATTTTTAAAAGCACACGTTGTGCTCCAGTCGAAATTGGCATCTCAGGTAATGAAAAGTAACCGATCCCAAAAACAAAGGCAAAAGCTAAAGTTTGAAGTATATATGTCTTTATAGAAGTGTACAAGGGATGAATAATTTACATCTTCGGCTGGCTAACAGGTGTCAAAGATGATAAACTTTTATGTACAGCTGCAGATACAAAAGAATCCGCTGAAAAAGTATGTATCTCACAAATTCTAAGAAGATACGGTGACAATAGCCACGATCTCAGCATGGGAACAGCAAGCACGACTGTTCTACAAAAGCTTTCCTATCAAGAAAATTTACTTTCTCTAGTTTCTCATGGCACCATATTAGTTGATCTGTTGTTAGTTTGGACATGTTCAGGACCCTTGAAACCAATTTCAGATTTACCTGCGCAACTAGCAAACTCTGATGCAGTGGATCTTGTTGATGCTTTTGGAACTTTCTGACTATGCAGTTTCCAATCCTCAGTAGGTCTTTAAGTTTTCTCTCTTTCTGCAAGCATGGAACAGATTATTAGCATGTCAAACATTTAGGGTAGAATGTGCATGGATTGAGTTAGAATGTGCATGGATGAGTTCTCTCAAGATTAAACCTTTTGAAGATTGACTTGGACTTCCATCAAAAGCTCCGAATTTACATCGTCCTGAAAATACTGACGACCATGTAAGGCCATATTACTTTCATCCTTATCGGCACGAAGAAATTCCCAGAACACCCTGATGGACTCCTCGATGATTTTGATTAGCGTTTCACTTGTAATTGCATATTCTTCATCTCCTCTCTCCCCCCTACCACTAGAATTATCATCTGCAATGCAATAACATCGTTTAGTATATATAGTCCATAATCACTTCAAGGTTCTTGGTAATTTGTTAAACTAATTTACCTTTAATGACAGGAACTTGGAGAAGACTGCGAAGAACGCATCGATTCTTGACATAATTCTGAACCCTGGGACCTTGAAATGGCTCATTCTCTATAAACCTTTGCACAAGTACCTGAAATAACTGGAATTCACCGGCTACTTGATTGTATCGATGAAGGCCTTGAAATTCATGAATTTGCATCTCTTGGACTTTACAGTATTGCCAGAGGAGAATCTCCCAGGATAGGCAAGTGTGTCCAACATATACCATCTCAAATTCCCTGTACATGTCTGCAACGACTTTCTTTGTTGGGTCAACAACAGCAGTTCCTGGCTTGCATGACCACAAGTTCTGTAGAATACCCGATGTTTTGGCTGGAATTGAAAACTTTCGAACTGTATATGACTGAATTGCGTCTTTCAGCTGAAATAAACCTTCAAGTTGAACAAGGCAAAGCACGTAAACAGGTCATTCAAGAGAACTGGACTGCTAATTTGTGCATAAATTTCTAGCTTTTACTTTTCCTGTGTTAATCTGTAGAATGATAAAGGGGATGATCAACAGTTTAAAAGTATTATTTTTATTAATTTTTAAATAACTAAAAAATATATTTATTCATATGAAATAATTGTATCAGTAAAATATATTTATTATACAACAACATGGATTCTATAAGTTGAAAATATAATTATATATAAGAAAAGGAAAAAGTCGAGGTTAGTATATTCAAGATCAAGAGTTCAATTTACCCTCATCTTTTTCAATATGAGGCCTAAAAAATAGTTTATGATATTATGATATAGTGAGAACTAAAGAAAAAGAAAAGAAAAGAAACAAAGTAAGTGGAGATTTCATAAATTGAAAGTAAGTTGGTGGATCTAAGGTACAAAGAAAGACAAGCTTTAATAACAAGAAGGACCAGGATATGGAATTCCACCTAATTGACGCATCTAGAATTTCGGGAGTGGCAAAAAGATAATGCAAGCTTTTCAGGAACATTATTGGTGTAAAATTAGTATGTATGGGAATAAAGAAGGTGGAGACTGACCAAGCAATCCAATTCTCTTAAAAGATCTTCCGAGTTAAAAAGAAAAAGAAGACCCGAAACATTATCAGGTGGGACATATCCAACCAGTAATTATATAATTTGGTAGTTTTAACATGCTAATGTTCTTTAAGTTGAACATAGAATAAGGTGACGGAAAATGCTATTTAATAAAAATTCACGCATAATGAATTTAAAATGGTCAATCAGGAGTAAGAACTGTAGAAAATAGAAACCTGATGGATAATTGTGGTACGAGAGCCAGTGCTTTAATGAAACTCACCAGTGGTGTGCATGGTCTGAAAGTTTAAGATGTCCAATTTTTTCATCTTGTCTAAGTAGCCCTTGTAAACCTTTTGAAACTCTTCCATGTGATCAATCTTTTCTTCAATCTTGAGTGGCTTAAGCTCTGGCATTAGCTTTGGACTCTCCAACTCCTCCGTCCCTGATTCTTCTAGAATTGTAGGAAGACCACCTTTTCTTGCATTTCTTAGTTCCATCTTAAGCTGTTCTATTAAGTCGTCGTGCTCTAATGAGAAATCTGCACTATCGTGCACGTTAGAGGAGTTGCGTTCTTTTTCTTGCAAGCTAGGTACTTCACAGGTTTCCAGACGCTTCGTCTCAGGTTCCGCTTTTCCAGAGCCCGCGGCTTCTTGTTCAAGATGACCCTCAAACTGCACTTCTTCGAACGACGAAGGTTCCAATTCAATATATTCTTCATCGGAATCAGTGAACTTGTCCTCGGTTTCTGTGTCTCCGTCATATTCTAGCTTGTGCTCATGAATTTTAACAGGACTTTGATCTCCAGACACTAGTCCTTTGCTAGCGTTTCTATAAGCAAAAAACTTGTAAGTAAAAGAATCGACTTTTGTGTTGCCCCCGGATGACTCGCTATCTGCGGAGAGAGACTCCTGTTTTTCGTCATATGGCAATTGAGATTCATCTGATGACCTATGATGATCCTCTAATTTATTCATTAGGCCAACGATCTCCTCCATGTTATACCTCCTTTCGTCGGTGACTATCCCCAATTCTTCTTCCTTTTCGCAAACGTCTTCAGCGAGACTTTTAGAACAATCCTCTGTTTTCTGTGCACCACAAACCTTCTCAATTACCCAGCTTTTAACACTGTTCTCTACTTTCTCTGCATCACAGACCTCAGCTTTCAATTCACGCTCTTCAAAAGCCTCGACGGGTGTCTTATGGTCCACAACTATTCCTTTCTCCTCCGAACTTCCCTCTTTTATGAAGCCTTGTTCTACTTCTGGCTCCAGTAACTTTTCAACCACAAAACTCTTCTCGAACTCCACAGAAGCCTCCTTTCCCAATTCAAGTTCCTCCATATCCTCACCGGTAGAGCAAGACATCTCAATTACCGAAGGATCTTGCTTGGTGTCATCATTAGAATTGACGTCCACTTCATGAATGGTAAAGCTCACAGTCTTCGCTTCTTCAATAAATCCACTGATACCTTTCCCAGACAAGAACTCGTACTTGTTACTACTGGCCGATGAAGCAGTCTCCACAACAAGAGTATCTTCTGTTTTCCCTTCGCTTTTATCAATTCCTGAATCATGAGACGAACTCGAACCAGTTTGATGATTGTCCTTTCGATGACAGACCATACCGGAACTGAAATCATTCTTCTCAGAACGTTTATTGGATTGATTTCTGCCAGAAATAGAAACAATCCATGTAATACCTGCAGCACAAATATCCCAAGAACAGAAGCAGGCAAGAAAATTCAAGCATACCTGAAGACAAGTCTGAGCAACCACCCGAAAACGTAAAAGATGTAGTTGCAAACTAAAACCCAGAAGCAACTAACGACTCTGTGCACATTCCCATAAACAAAATTTCTATTAACCGGATGGAAGTGGGTTTCGGTTGCAAAAACTTTCCCAGTATCCATCAGCTGAATTAGCCTCCGAGGTTTTTTCATTTCTAAGCAAAGTTAACACAGTGATATAACGGGCAAACAAATAAGAAGATGTGAGGATTCATTGAAGATAGTGGATGCTCCACTTGTAGAAAGCGAGGTTTATGGACACAAAAACAGGCATCTGTGACTATGCGTGATAGTGAGACCAAATTGCCGAGACTGGTGAGAAAGAAAGCTACGTTTTCTAAGGGAAAGGGGGTGTATGGAATAATTTATTATTTACCTTTGGTCTTTTCAGGGTCAGTTTTGCACAGATTTCGCAGCAGATTTACCGGTATGAGGAATTCCCAATACTTCAGTTTTTGGTATATTCTGCGTGTGAAGTGACACGTTTCTAAGTAGTTGAACTTGTAGGAGTCAACATCAAAAGTTAGATTATTTACGTTTTGGTTGCGAACTTGTACGTGTAAAGGAGAAAAAAATAAAAAGAAAAGGTGTTTCGTTTCTGCTTATAGCCATACACTTGACTTGGTCGGTGATTCCGGGACCTTTGCATCGGCGTTTATAAAAAAGAAAAAAACAAAACAAAAGATTAGGGTTGGTGATCACTTGGTTAGTGTTGTTTAACACGATTAATATAACAGGAATCATCCTTTACTTCATTTTATATGGGGGACAGAAACCATTAAATCTGTAATTCTAAAAATGAGTCCATTGTGTTAAGCAAGTGAGAGGGTCTAGAAATATTCATAGATCACATAATTCAAGAGTAAAACATAACGAGTAAAATGCAAAAAAAAAAACTTTATTTACTTTTAAGTAATTTTTAAAAAGTTATAATTTTTGGTTTTCTACAAAAATTTCTTCTTTATTAAAAATTAATGATGAAACATAAAACATAAATATCAGCAATTGACATAATATCCTAACTCAGTTTTTAAATCAAATTTAACTTAAATTAATTATTATATTAATAATATTTATGCTGCATATATGTTATGTTATTTTTAATGAAAATTATGAGAATAAATTTTTAAAAAAATTATAATTTGTACTCGGTTGCCCATCGCGAATGACATTTGTCTCTTAACTATGAGACTGAAAGTTGAGGTCTTGTTGGAAGTGAGGTTGAAATTTGTAACACGTAACGTTTTACTCTCAAACTGTTATATATATAAAGAAGAGTGAGGGTTATATTGTATTAATTTACATCAAGATTATAATTATATATAATACAAGGTGAAAATTCATGCGGGCAAAACAATGATCACCAAAACTTGCTCAAACTAGACAAGTAACGTATGGGAAGTTGGTGCGTATAAAGGTATAAAACTACCAACAGGATCATATTGAGAATTGTGTTTAATAAAATTCCAGAATCAGTTTATGACTTCCGTGCTATATCTTATATTGTGGGGCCAATTTCGGACAATGAAATTTGCAAGATCCATCTCGGCCATGGCCTACCTGGAAGATTTGCGACCTTGGGTTGATACGTTTGATTTCGAGTTTCCAACATCTTACATTTCATTTCACACTTCTTTCAACTTTTCCATCAGCCAATTACTCGCTCCACCGACAAATATCAGAAATTATATATCTGATTTTCAATGCATTCAACTCTCACCGTTACAAAAGAAATGAACTTTGTATACAATTATAAATATAGCTTGAATCAAGGTTTCCAGTCGTAGACTGACTCGCTTGGCACAACTTACTAGCATTTATTAAGAGCATACTAAACTTCCAAATGAAATAACAATTCTCTTCACCAAGAAACAAGAAAAACAAAAAGGACAATTGCCAACGAAACAATTGCCTTTCACTTACTAAAAAGATAAAGAAACATGTGCTCCTTTTTTTTTTTTTTTACTTTTTATCATGCCAGTAATCCCAACAAGTAAACGGAATTCTAATGGTAGCTTAACAACTATCATCTATTAGAAAATCATCCAAGATCTAGTAGTTGGTAAACAGCACACATTAGCCACAGATCAGACAAACAAGTTTTCTGCTTTTATTATACTTGAAACAAAACAATCTGAGCTTTTAATTTGAGAGGTTGTGGTTTATTTCCAGAGAGTGATAGATTGTTTCATGGACTGACTCCATTCAAGGTGTCGTTGTTCTTGACTTAAACCCAATTTTGTCGGTACAAAATGGAAATGGTTTAAATGCCGGCGGTTCGAGTCACTTTCTGGTTGTAATAACATCATTAATTAAAGGCCTCATAATCATAACACTTGTGAAGTTGTGAATTACATGCGTGGATTGAAAAAGACTGAAAGGTATCAACCAAAAGAAACAGGTAAGAGAGATCGATGCCAACGTATTGAATATAAAGCATAGGATTGCTAAATGTAGATAAATTAATCTTTCAAATATATAGCTTCCCAAATCGTTAAAACAGTGTTAATTTTGATGTGACCAAAAAGTGATAAATTTTGATGAACTTTCTCTGTGTTTATGGACCAGTTGCATTACCTTTACCTTAAAAGTTTACGTATTGGAACTTGTAAGCACACATATGGTTTTCCCTTAGTCGTAATATATATGTTTAGTTTTATCTTTCAAAAAAATCCAAAAATAAAAATCTAATGTCGTTTTATTAAAATGGTAACCCCTAATCACCTTAAAGAATAAAAAAGAATTAGAAATTGGGATGTGGTCAGGTCAGAGAAGCCTCCTTTATAGATCAATAATGTAAAAAGTTATCCAAACCCTACGATACGGCGACGAGAGAGAGAGTCATGTGTATTTACATCAAAAGCAGTTACTAATTAACGAAAGTATAATAATTTAATTTGTTAGATTTACCATCACGTCGATTTATGTATAATGTATGCTTAAGGAAGGTTGCGTCTATAAAACAGATGATGAATGACAACTATGACCTGTTCTCCCTCTATATCCCACGGTTTTAGCTGAGAGTTATCTAGGACCCTAGGCCCTTAATCCGCTTCAATTCTTTAGGTATGACTTTGCTTCAGATCTTTTTTTTTAACCATTGATAGTGGTTGAAGGAACAGTCATCAAGCCTATGTCATGCTCGTGGTCTCCTCCTATACTTCTATTAATTAATGGTACTTTTGACTGAAAATAACCCAACTTTTTTCGTGTTATTACATCTTCTCTGTGTTAGATACGAGTAGCTTATTTATATGGGAGATTTTTAATATGAGCTTAGTAAATAGTAAGAAAATATATTTGTGAGTTTTGACACCACACTTTAATCTAAAAATTTAAAACAATAAATTTATGAGTCCTTTTTACTTATATGTTCTTTATCAATTCCATCTCTTTCTAATGTGAGATTCCTACTCACACTTGATATCTCACCACTCTAAACTTCCTAATGTGAGTTCAACATATTCAAAATTTTACTTTATATATATATACTTTCTATTTCGTCACAACTTTAATGCTCTTTACAAATTGTTACTGAGAAATGAATATCCTTCTTGCAAAAAATTTCACCATTCGGACTTGGATTCCCACTAGGCCTTTGGATTTGAAAAATGGAAAACAGAAAGGAAAAGAAGGGAAGTTTTGTTTCATTCTTACACTAAGGGACATGTTCTTACACGGTCCATTCATTTTCTTTTCTGAAGAGTTATTCGCAAGAATTTAAAAGATCTTAGAACTAAGAAGTTAGAATGCATTTTTTCTGTTCCTTGGATTGGTCAGTACAAGGTATTTAGGCTCCTCCTTTTGCCTTTCCCTTCACCTTGGGCATATGTCCAATATACGGCTCCATGATTCCAGCTCAAAAGTTGAGATCCTTCTACATACAAGCCAGAGAAGCACAGCCTAAGCCATGCACTGATGGTTAGCGTAAGCCTATAAAATTTCAACGAGAGCCATAAACACCATATACAGAGGGTCGAGGGAAAAGAATACTACAATTCATTTTTGGACAACTATCCCAATTCCTTGATCTTAAACAATTTTCAGGATTTAAAAGTTAAGACTAAAATCTAGATTCCATTGTCTTCGGCATTACTAAGTCTGACAAGAAGCAGATTCTACATTCTTTCTAACTGTATTCTAGATAGTAAAACAAAAAAACAACAATAATCCAGTTAAAGTCCACAAGGGACGGAGCTAGAACCAAAAGTCAACAGGGGCCAAATATAAACGGCCACAATTTATATAGCAACATTTGCGAACTTTACCTTAAAACATCATAACTATAAATAGAATTAAACTATATGAAATTAAAAGTTTTTCAATTACATAAAAATATTCTTAACGAAAAACTATAAAAAAAAACATGTTCATAAAATGATAATTGAGAAGATATACCGAGAACATA
>JANQAP020000075.1:226184-236444 GCA_026874005.2 Erythroxylum coriaceum
GAATACACAATTCAACCCCCCCTTCTTGTGTATCTCGTATATTGTACGTGAATTCTATATTAACGTGTGATTTACTTCACTGGAGTCTTCAATAACTCCACCTGCTTTGAACTACTCTTGGCTTGGTCACTTTAATTTCCCCTTCATTCTTGTTCTGATTAACTATAGCAGCCTCATCAAAAGTCACATCTCTGCTTATAACAAATTTCTTCTCATATGGACACCAGAGTCGGTATCCCTTCACTCCAGTGCTAAAGCCCATAAATAGAGCTTTCTTTACTCTTGGATCCAACTTGCTTTCCCTAACATTATAGTAAACAGGACAACCAAATATGTGTAAATACTTGTAATCAGTATAAGATTTACCAGACCATACCTTCATGAGTTCTTTGCCCTCGTTTGCAGCAGTAGGCAATCGATTAATAAGATGGTTACATAAGTAATAGCCTCAGTCCAAAACGCCTTGCCTAAATCAGCATTAGACAACATATACCGGACTTTCTCAAGCAAAGTATGGTTCATGCACTTCGCCACCAATTCTATTGCGGTGTCTTCCTAACTGTGAAATGCCTCACAATACCCTCATCTTGACAAACTTTCAAAAAAGGATCAAACTTATATTCACCACCATTGTCTGATCTGAGAGTCTTGATCTTTCGACCGCTTTGCATTTCAATCATCTTTTTCCACTTCAGAAATATCTTCAAGACTTCATCTTTATGTTTCATGGTGTACACCCATACTCTTCTAGAGAAGTCATCAATAAAGGAGACAAAATAATGGCTACCTCCCCAAGATGCATTCTTGAAAGGTCCCCAAATAGCAGTGTGAACATAATCTAGAATTCCTTTAGTGTGGTGAATAGCAGTTCCAAATTTCACTCTAGTTTGCTTACCCAGTACACAGTATTCACAGAATTCCAATTGACATGTCTTTACACCTTTCAATAAGCCTTGCTTCACCAATTCTTGCAACGCTTTTTCACCAGCATGTCCAAGAAGCATATGCCATAACCTCGTAGTGTCTGAGCTATCTACGTCAATAGCTTCAGTGATAGGTGCTCCACCAATAATTGTACTCCCTTGCAAGAAATACAAGTTATTTCGTTTTGTACCTTTCATCACCACCAGTGCCCCATACACAGCTTTAAAAACTCCACTCTCCATGGTGATCTTGATACCCTTGGATTCCAATGCTCCCAATGAGATAAGATTCTTCTTCATATCTGGTACATACTGAACATCACTCAATTCTCTGACTGTTCCATCATGCATCCTCAAACAGATTTTGCCTATCCCTTATAATTTGCAGGCATTATTATTTTCCATCAAAACAACTCCACCGTCCAGCTTCTGGAAGTTAAAGAACCATTCCCGAATGGGACACATATATAGGTGCAACCTGAATCCAAAATTCACTCCTTGGAGTGACCATCAGCAGATGAACTAGCCAAAGCAAACTCAAAATCATCATCTCCAAATTTTGCAACATTTGCTACAAAATCACTTTCTCTTTCTCTTTGTTCTTCTATTTAGGGCAGTCTTTCTTCCAATGACCCTTTTGGTGACAAAAGGCACATTCATCTTTAGCAGGAAACTTCCCTCGTGACTTTGAATGAGATTTTCCATGCTTCCCATGTTTTCTTTCCTCTGTTCGTCCCCTTGTAGTGAGTACCTCAGTTTGTGAATTATGAGTCTTCCATTCCTTCTTACGACACTCATGATTCACCAATGCCGCATAAACCTCATCAAGTTTCACCTCGAATTTTCCATACAACAAAGTAGTTGTCAAATGATCATAATCATCGGGCAATGAATTTAACAAATATAGTGCCTTATGCTCGTCAAGAATTTTCACATCAACGTTTGCTAAATCAGCAAGTATTTTATTATAATCATTTAGGTGTTCATGCATAGAAATACCTGGACGATACTGAAATCAGAAGAGTCGCTTCTTTAAAAAAAGCCAATTTTCTGTGCTCTTGGTCATATACTTTTCCTCCAATTTCATCCATAACTCCTTAGAAGAAGTTTCCTTCATATACGGGTATTTCAACTCTTTATCAAGGAATGATCGAATAGAGGAACAATTATGGAGATTAATTCACATCCACTGCTTGTCATCCATATCTTCTATTTTATCTTCCAGAACCATGTCCAACTCTTGTTGATACAACACATCCATAACTTCACATTGCCACATACCAAAATTATTAGAGCCATTAAATTTATCAGCCTCTAACCTTGTAGTAGCGATTGGATGTCTATTGGATGTAGGTGTTGACGATGACGATATCGACTCTCTCTTAACAGGCTCGTCTTTATCTCCAACCATCTACTCGCACTATTCACAAATACATACTGTTCACATGATTGTAGTACCAACATTATTCACATCACTGTAGCATAGCACTGTTCACAGGATTGTAACATTGATGACTGTTCACGGGAACTGTAGCATCGATACTATTCACAGGGAACTGTAGCACCGACGCTGTATCTCCAACAGATTTTCACTCCTACAATACCCTAGTTGAAAAAACTGGAGCTCTGATATCACTTGTTGTGCGGAAACATTAATCAATTTGGAGTGGAAAATAAATAGCAACAAGAACACCAAGATTTTTATATTAGTTCAATAATGCCTACGTCCAGTTTGGAGACGACAAAATATTTCACTATAATCAATGAGAGCATACAATAGTGTTTATTACTCAATTTCCCAAAGACCCAAATTAACCCAAGCTCACACAATCCTACTAGGAAGAAAAAACTGAAAAATACAAAACTAAGACAATTTTAGAGAATTTCTTTCTCTCTCCCAGATGACTCCTTGCTATTTTCTCTCTCCCTCTCTTTTTGGTGTGACTCTTTCTCCTCTGCGTTTAGCTGCTGCCATGCTTCTCCTTTTATAGAGAAGCCAATGGGTTATAGCTGGCCAATTCATGCATCCACTGGATGCATTCCACTTTCGGTGATTTGTTTCCACTTTTGACTTGTTATGTTTGAGACAATAATCATCATTATCGATGCCCATGTTGTTATCAAATAGGGCAATGGCGAGTGCAACAAAGTTCAAGTAGATTGTAATTAGTCCAAAAACAACATTATATAAGGTTTTATGGTACCAAGTTTGATATACAATTTAATTCTCGGGTGCTCACTTGTTTATGAGTTTAATTGTCAAGTAATGTTTGTTAATGAGCTTTATGCATTACATAACCAAACCCTGAAGAATCTAATTGGAGTGAGCTACGAAGGGGGTCTTATCACTATAAGTCAAAAAAAGGCACATAAAGCAATGAAGGCAGAGAATATGGATCCCTACATAGTTTGACGCATATGTATGGGTCATCAATCAAGTCAAATCTTTCATTTTATTTTGACTGTTAGTAATTTATCTTTGGAAAATAAAGAGAATTATGATGCATGCTAATGGGAAAAACATTCCCATCTATCTTTTTTGAATAATGATAATAAAGTTAGTTCCTATTTTGGTCTAATCCATTGTAAGATATGGATCTATATCGTATTGCTTCATCGTGTGGTGCTCTTTTTTGTCTATTGTGGATGATTGTAGTCGCATCGTTTGGGCTTTCTTGATGAAAGAAAATTTGAGGCTTGTAGACTCTTCATAGAGTTTTATACTATGATTAAAACTCAATTTAGAAAAGTGGTAAAGTGTGTTCGCAATAACAACAGGTTAGAATTTGAAACAAAGTTTTGTAGGAAAAATTAGATTATTCATGAAGCTAATTATATCGACACACCATAACATAATAGGAGTGTCGAGCGAAAACATCGACAAAATTTGTATGTTGACAAGACTCTTGATTTTTAGGCTTCATTTCCTATTAAATTTTGATGGGAGTGTGTCTTGAATGCCGTTTATTTAATCAACGAAATACCACCACCATACTTAAATGGAAATCACCACATGAAATTATATTCAATTCTAAGGCTTCTTACAAGCATCTTAGAGTCTTTGGGTGTCTCAGTTATGCTCACAACAATCCTAGACAAAAGTATAAGTTTGGGGTAAGGAGTCAGCATGCATATTTATGAGGTACCCATATAGAAAGAAAGACTAGAAATTATATGATCTCAAAGGCAATATGTTCTGTTATTCTCATGAAGTTTCTTTTCATAAAGATATTTCCCTCTTTTGTAGACCATTGAGTGGGATGGACCAATAATTGATGTGTATATTTCACACGAAGAAAATATTTAATGAGATTGATGAAAAATTCGAGCATCGATATGTCAAAGATATGGTACTAAGTATACCCCAAGAGACTACTTCTGAAGAAATGAGGAGTGTAAAAGAGTCACATAAGGAAAATGATCAAGGAATAATCGAGATTAGACACTAAATACTGACTAAATGACCATCATACTTAGACGATTATATAGGATAAATGACATATGTGAGTCAAGAGCTACATCCAATGAATGAGGCAGACAACAAATCATTTCAGATAGCTGTCCAAGAGGGTATGGCGGGTGCCCATTGAAGACTGTGAGCTCTTTTCCAAACAAAGTTTTGATAGGCAATAAAACAGGGGTCTCGACTATCTACCTAGGCAAAAGTATTTAATTTTGAAAAACATTATTGACCCCCTCGTTGAGCTACTACAAAATGAAAGGTCTCTGTGTACTCCTTGTTTGATAAATGACTAATTAACTATTTTTTTGATAGATTGAGAAGCATTTGATGATTTGACCATATCAAATCACTGATAATCATCTTTGGTAATTAGTTGATTAGGTTGACGGATTAAACCCAATATGATGTTTTTGAAAATGTTTCTATGAGGAGTGTTTTACTCCAGCAGCTAAGAAATTAAGGGACGAAAAGACGATTTTGTCTAAAAGTGATTACAAATTACTCAAGCTATCTTGAAAGAAAGTAGTAGTAGTAGTAGTAGTAGTAGTAGTAGTAGTAGTAGTAGTAGTAGTCATGCCCTCACAAGTCTTAAAAAAAGTAGTTAATGTTATCCACTGATCAAATCAGCTGATATAATCTGCTATCAACTAACTGTTGATAGAATCAACTAACAATTAATGCAATCCACTGATTGCTAAACAAGGTATTTATCCTCTAACTCATTACGTAATGTTTGGTAATTTTTGTCAGAGGCACCGGATCTTTTTGGCCGCCATGTCCTGTTAAGTGGAACCTAGAGATTATTCAGAGGTAGTTAAGGATGAAGGGCGGTATAATGCTACGATTAAAGAAATTGAAGCGTTAGAAGTTAACAAGACTTGGACAACGGAAAGACTTTCACTTAGGAAGAAGCCAATTAATTGCAAGTGGGTCTATAAAGTTAAATACAATTCCAATGGCACGATGGAGCACTACATGGCTAGACTTATGGTGAAGGGCTTCCAACAAGTCGAGGGTCTCGATTTTTATAAGACCTTTGTATCAGTGGCAAAACTAGTTACGATAGAGGTATTCTTGACCATTACAATATTGAAGGGATAGGGATTCCTCCAGATGGACGTTAACAACTTTTTCCTTCACAATAATCTAGAGGAAGAAGTCTACATTAAGCTCCAACCTGGATTTCATACTGAAGGAAGTGGCATAGTATGTCGACTACAAAAGACGATGTACGGTAAGCATTACGAAATTGGTTCTCCTAGTTTACCATGACTTTATGTAAGTATGGGTTTGTCCAATTACTTGCAAATTAGTCTCTATTTACTTACATTAAAGGCAACACATTCATAGGATTATTGGTGAATATGGATGACATAATCTTAGCTAGGAATGATGAGGCAATTTGTAAGGATTTTAAAAGATAATTGCACGAGTGTTTTCATACTAATGAATTAGGTGTTTTTAAATATTTCTTAGGTATTGAGGTGACACGATCATAATAGGGGTTGTTCTTGCTAGATGTGGAGCCTAATTAGGAAGTGGAGTAGGAGTAGGATTAGGAGGCAGATTCTTATTCCTGTAGAGTTTGTTATTCCTATGTAATTTCCTAATGCTGTATAGTTTCTTGTTCCTATTTGATTTCCTATTGTTGCTCTGGGTCCTATTAGTATAAATAGGAGTGGTTGTTTTTCATTGCATATGTGCAAAAACACAGTGATAATACAAAATTCCTAGCAGCTGGTGGACATAGACAAATTACTGAACCACGTTAAATTTATGTGTTCATATTCTTTCTTACTTTCTGTCCCTTTTTTTGCTGTTGTGTGTGTGATCCATCCTTAACAGCTGGTATCAGAGCCAAGTTGGGTAAATCACAAAATTTACGATGATGGAAGACGGGAAGGTGAAGATTGAGAAATTGGATGGAAGAGATTTCGAGTTCTGGAAGATGCAGATTGAGGATTATCTGTACCAGAAAAATCTACACTAGCCCCTAATTGGAAAGAAGCCAAAAAAGATGGAGGATTTTGAGTGGGAACGCTTGGATCGCCAAGGGCTAGGTGTAATCAGATTGACGTTGGCCATAAATGTTTATCTTGAATGAGAAAACGATAGTAGGATTGTTAAAGGCTCTAGCGAATATGTATAAGAAACCATTTGCTATTAACAAGGTATTTTTGATACGTTGTTTGTTTAATCTTAAGATGTCTGATGGTGGTTTCATGACTGATTATAATGAATTTAATATGATCACTAGTCAAATAAGTTCAGTGAAGATAACTTTTGATGATGAAATTAAAGCCCTAATTAAGTTATCTTCTCTACTTGATTCTTGGGATACACTTGTAGCTGCCGTTAGTAGTTCTTATGGATCTGACACGTTGAAATTTGATGAAGTTCGGGATATAATTCTTAGTGAAAGCATTCACAAGAAGGAATCAGGGAAATCATCAGGTAGCGCCTTGAGTGCAGAAGGTAGAGGAAGAGGTAAACAGCGAGGTCAGAATACTGGCGAGAAGTTAAAGGGGCGGGGAAAATCAAAAGGGAGAACTAATGTTATTTGCTGAAACTGCAGGGATAAGGGACATCTTAAGAAGGACCGTCCAAAACTGAAGAAGAAGAAGAATTTGCAACCTCAAGATGATGACAACGATTTTGTGAATTCCGCCATAGATGATATTAATGATGCACTAGTCTTGAGTATGGACAACTCTATAGAATCCTGGATATTAGATTCTGGAGCATCGTTTCACTCTTCTCCATGTAGAGAATTATTCTAGAATTTTGTCTCTGGAAAATTTGGTACGGTGTATCTTGTTGATGACAAGCCTTTGAAGATTATGGGGAAGGGGGATATCTGCATTAAGACTTCTATTGGGAGTCCGTAGAAATTGCAGGATGTCAGGTTTGTGCCTAATCTGATGAAGAATCTGATCTTAATGAGTCAGTTGGATAGAACTGGCTACAGAATGGTGTTTGGGGATAGTTCCTGGAAAATTATCAAAGGTTCTATGGTAGTAGCACGGGGTGTGCTAACAGGGACATTGTATACGATAGCAGGATGCTCGAACATGGTAGCTGTTGCTGCAAATGCAGATAATTCAAGGTTGTGGCATAATAGACTTGGTCATATGAGCGAGAAAGAGATGAAGATTTTACAATCAAAAGGGTTTTTATCGGGTTTGAAGTCAGTTGATTTGGGTTTTTGTGAAAGTTGTGTTCTGGGTAAGTAGAAGAGGGTCAGTTTCTCAAAGATTGGACGAGAACCGAAGGCAGAAAGGTTAGAGCTAGTTCACACGGATGTGTGGGGACCAGCACCGATTTCATCTCTTGGTGGATCGAGATACTATGTCACCTTCATTGATGACTTTAGCAGAAAGGTATGGGTTTATTTTATGAAAAATAAATCTGATTTGTTTGTTATTTTTAAAAGGTTGAATGTTGAAGTTGAAAATCAGAATGGTTTGAAGATCAAGTGTCTAAGGTCTGATAATGGAGGTGAAAATGACAAGACAGAATTCAAGCAGTTCTGTACAGATAGTGGGAACAGATTGACGAAGACAATTCCTGGTAAAGCAAGACAAAATGGTGTTGCCGAAAGGATGAACAGAACGTTGAATGAGCGAGCGAGAAGCATGAGATTGCACGCGGGGATGCCAAAAACGTTCTGGGCAGATGTAGTGAATACAACAACTTTCTTGACCAACAGAGGGCCTTCAGTTCCTTTGAATTTCAAGATTTCAGAGAAGGTATGGTTAGGAAGGGAGGTAAATCTTTCTCATCTTGGGACTTTTGGTTGTATTGCCTATGTACATATTGATCATGAGAAGAGAAATAAATTAGATCCTAAGGCTGTTAAGTGCTATTTCATTGGATATGGTTCTGATAAGTTTGGTTATAGATTTTGGGATAAGAAGAATGGAAAGATTCTAAGACACTATGATGTAACCTTTGATGAGAATGTTCTATACAAAGACAAGATTTTGGTGGGTTCCGACAATACAAGAAAGGTGAGAGACAAGTTTGAAATGGTGAAGTTACAGGAAATCATCCCGGTTGATGTTGCAATAAGATCTCAGGGGTGTCCTGAAAACGTTCTTGTTCCTGAAACTGCTACAGTTGATACAGAATAAGTTATGCCAAAGTCTGCGGTAAGAAGGACTATTAGAGTGTTAAGGCCATCAAAACAATATTCTCCTTCCCTGCATTATCTATTGTTAACTGATGCTGGTGAATCAGATTCCTTTGATGAAGCTGTTCAGGTAGATGATTCTGTTAAGTGGGAGCAAGCTATGGATGAGGAAATGAGCTCCCTTGAAAAGAATTAAACCTGGATGTTATCTAAACTGCCTGCTGGGAAGAAGGCCTTACTTAACAAGTGGGTGTACCGGATCAAGCATGAACCTGGTGGTAGGAAGCATTACAAAGCCAGATTGGTGGTTAAAGGGTACTTATAAAGGAAGGGTGTTGATTATAATGAAATTTTCTCTCCTGTTGTGAAATTAACTACTATTAGAATCTTGTTGGGTATTGTTGCAGTTGAAGATTTACATCTTGAGCAGATGGATGTAAAAACAACATTTTTTCATGGTGACCTGGAGGAGGACATATATATGCAATAACCTAAGGGTTATGTGATTCTTGGTAAGGAACACATAGTGTGCAGGCTTACTAAAAGCTTGTATGGGTTGAAGCAGGCTCCGAGATAGTGCTACAAGAAGTTTGATGCTTTCATGTGTAATAATGGGTTCCACAGGAGTGATAAGGATCACTGTTGTTATTTCAAGAATTTTGGTAATTCTTATGTTATTTTGTTCTTGTATGTGGATGAAATGCTGATTGTAGGTTGATGCATGAAAGAGATCAACAATCTAAAGAAAAAGTTGTAAGAGAATTTTGAGATGAAGGATTTGGGTGCTACAAAGCAAATTCTTGATATGAGGATTTTTAGGGACATATCGGTTGGGATGCTAAAACTGTCTCAAGAACAGTACATTGAGAACGTGCTAAGCAGGCTCAGAATTGATGATGCAAAGCCCAAGAATACGCCTTTGGCACGGCATCTCAAATTGTCCAAAGAGCAGCCTCCCAAGATAGTTAATGTCGGACCCTACTTTCGGAGCCCGACAATCGCATTCGGATAACACACATTTATCAAAACTCTGATACCACAAGATGTCGGATACTTATACCACATATTTATCACCCATACTTGCATTCAAAACTCCCCTTTTTAGTTGAGCTCCGCTCTTCAGCTATCCATCTACCCCTTTTAACCTGAATACCTCAAGGAACAGCGTTGGTGGGTCCACACTTTGCCTATGAACATACTTCGGATTCGGGTCAATTCAATTAGCATAATTCTTAAATTCTTCTTCTGTGTTTAGCTTATCGTCTGTGTCTTATTGTTTGCGTCTGCGTCTCTTTGAGTCTGCTTCTCTTTGGCGTCTACTTCTCTTTCCGTATGCTTCTTATATGCGACTGCGTCTATCGTTTGCGTCTGCCTTTCTACCGTCTGCCTTATGACGTGTCGTCACAGACAATTCCTTGCGTCTGTGTTCTATGTGTCTATGTGCGACGTGTCAACATAGACGATTCCTTGCGTTTGCGTTTCCTTGCGTCTGTGTTCTATGCGTCTATGTGCGACGTGTCAACACAGACGATTCCTTGCATCTGTATTTCCTTGCGTCTGTGTTTCCTTGCGTCTATGTGCGACGTGTCAACACAGACGATTCCTTGCGTCTGTGTTTCCTTGCATCTGTGCGTGACGTCAGCACAGACGCTTCCTTTCATCTTGTGTTTTTCCCTTGCGTCTGTGTGTGACGTCAGCACAGACGCTTCTCTTCCTCTATATTTTTCCTTTGCTCTCAGAGC
>JANQAP020000075.1:318447-331038 GCA_026874005.2 Erythroxylum coriaceum
TTGTTTCTGTTCTGTCCATCACAACCAAACAGCTCACTGTCTCCAATTTCTGTTCTGTTCCGTCTCCAAATTTCCGTGTCGTTCCGTCTCTGCATATTAGAGACAGTAACCAAACAGACCGTAATAGTTCTTATATCAACTAAAGTATGCCTTGGATATAGTGATGGAGAGTGGCCTTCTCAGGTCAAAGTTGGTCGATTCTCGATGGAGCAGGGACAGAAGTTAGCACTTGTAGATAGAGGAGTGATGGATGATGTATCTAAGTTACAAAAAACCAGTTGAGTGCCTAATATACTTGACCATTACTCGTCTAGGCATATCTTATCTTGTGCATGTCCTATCTCAGTTTACACAAGCTCCTTAAAAAGAACACCATGAGGCAACCATAAGGATTGTGAGATATATCAAAGATTGCACAAGACAGAAAATTTTGTTCCGATTTGATATTGACTTGAAGCTACGTGTATATTATGATGCAAATTGCACAGGATGTTAAATTATTAAATGATATGTTACAATATATTTTATCATGCTTAGATAGTCATCAGTATCTTGGAAGACGAAAAAGCAGGGTATTGTGTCATGATCGTTAGTTGAGATCGAGTATCACAAAATGACTACAGCCACCATTGAGTTAGTTTACTTGAAATCATTGTTAGCTTGTTTGAGGATAGCTCATGATGGACTAATGAATTTACATTGTGATAATTAAGCAATTATTCACATAATTGCAAAACTAATTTTTTGCCAGAGAATTAAGCACATTAAAATTAATTGTCAGTAAATATGAGAGCAACTTCAAGCATAAAATATTGCCACGATACATGTTCGATCACAATATTAATTGGTAGATATATTTACTAAAAATCTTGCACAACCACAATTCTAATTCTTATTATGCAAGTTGGACATTTCTGATGTACATTCGCCAACTTAAGGGAGTTGGCGGGAGTATTGTAAAATGAGATATCTATAATATCTCTTGTAATTGTGGTAAGTAATGATTTGAGGGATAAAATTTGTAAAATTTATAATTATTTATTTTCTTTACCAATATTGGCTATATAGTATATACACTCTTGTGTAAGGTACAAAACTAATCGTCCTTTTTTTTCTTTCTCAAAACAATTGTAGTGGTCTTTTTCAAATGATAATGATAAGAGGATTTTCTCCCATCTTCTTCGTAATGTTTGCCGATTTCACAATTAGGTGGCGTTACAATACGGCTATCTCGTTCTGATTAGGAGCAAAAGATTGCAAAGCTTTTGCCACTTTAATCAAGCAACCAAATAACAAAGAATGGCCAATCTTCTTCCTGGTCCATGCATACGTCACCCAAAATACATTAAGCAAAAAGTTCCGCTTGCCTTTCAAGGCTTATCAGATCGTAAGATAACATATGAATTGTCATGAATGCCACGAATGGATGGAGCTTAATGCTTTTGGGTTAAACAAACTTTCATAACAAGTATACTGGAGAAAGGCAAGAGACAAACGTATTTATTAACAAGATTTTGGGAACTGCAGAGCCGAGATCGATGCACCAAACTCCATCACAGCCCATTATCCCTCGCAAGGAAAGTACTTGCTTATACATAGATGTTTCTATGTAGACTGAAAATAGAAATGTTTTCTCTACTTGAACAACAAAAAGATAAATGACGTAATTGTAGATGACAAGTGTTCGCAGAAAGAAATTGATAAGCTTTAGTAATGGACAAACTAGTATGGAGCTTGTTTTTTGTTATTATTTTCATTCATCGACCTAAAAAGCAAGCAGGAGGAGGTTAGCTGGTTGGCTGTTTCTTCAAACATTAAAGTGAAAAACAGATTTATAATAAACACTAACTAGAAATTTTGCAGTCATTTAACAATTCTCGACTCAAATGCAAGTCCATGCATGAAATTCTACTTATCGGTCCATTCTTTTTTGATGAATCAGAAATTGAACATGTAATGAAAGGTTGGAGGATCTCGACACAAAAGCGAGATAAAATATAGTAGACCGAAATGGAACATGATATTGAGAAATTGAGAACAGTTAATAAACATTACCAACTAATTATAAAAGGAAAGTCGTTTCTTTTTCTTTTCCACTTATCCCCCTGTCTCGCCTGTTCTTCTCCATCGCCATTCTTAACCAGTAACTAACAAGTAAGTCAGTAATGGTTAATCATCAGTCCACAGTGCAAGAGCAAAGAAACAAATTAAAAAGCAGAAAAGAAAAGATTCTCCACATCTTCTATCTTCAGTTTCCCTCCTCCTCCGCAAAGTTTCAATCTTTACGCTCTAACGATGAAGGTGAAGACCCATCAGTAGGATCATGAACATCCACTTTTGTCCGAATCTGGAACCTATCAAAGCTGTCATCATAGCTACTGCTGTGCACATTGTTGTCATTGTCCTTGTCGCCATGGGTAACTTTGGTCTCAAACCCAACCCCACCATTAGCACCATTTATATTGAACTCGCTGCTGTGGAAATCATATCTTTGACCATTTTGTCTTCTGTGCTTATTGTTGTGCATCCACACCTTGAAAACATTCCTCTTGACACCCACTTCATTGCAGAAATCTTCCACCATTCTCTCATCGTTGCCTCTCAGCATCTTCCACCCCATTTTTTCTGCAAAAGTTTGCATCTTTTCTTTCTGTTCTTTGGTAAACTTGGTTCTTGCTCGCTTTCTGACTTGTGGGTTCGTCGCCGTTGGTTTCAAACTTGTGTGATGATGATGATTCTCATCCAACGGTGTGGATAAAGCCAACAACATGTGGGGTGTTGATGGGAAGAAGGTATTTTGTGGGGTTGGTGAAGCAGGTGAGGATGGGCTTGGGCTTCGTCCTGAGCTTAAGGGACTTGGGCTCGAGGTCCAGGGAAACATTTGCGGTGGGAGGTGGCCGGAGTACGACTCACGGCGGTGGAAGTTGCGGTGGCATCCACAGGCAGCGCATTTGAGGGAGGTGGGTTCAAAAGCAGGCATGAACTCACCACAACCATCAAGAGCAAGACCACCAAGAGTTGCGGCATGGTTCTTGAGACATTCCTTGTAGGACACCACCATTTGGTGGTGGTTGGTTGACAGCGAAGACAGGGGTTGTGTCGGAGGTGGTGTTGAGTGGTGGTGGCTTTTTAAGGAGGCACTGGTGAGAGATAAGGCTTTGGAGAGGTGGGTTCGCAGTGGGGTTTCAGTATCTGTATCAGACTCGTGAGAAGGGGATTTGGTGGGGGTTAAGTCCATGGCTTAAATCATACGTTGTTGGGAAGCACGTTGAGGGATGTATTTAGTCCTTTGTGATAGGTGAAATGAGATGAGAGAATCAAAGAACAAGAATGTTGATAGATATGGTAGGATATGAGGGGAAGGTATTATGATGTTGAAGATGATAATTAAATGAATACAACCATTACATATAGATATAGATGGAGAGATACAACTGTGGAAAGGTGCCAACCCACCTCAAATCCCAACAAACCTTTGCCTCACTTACTCCTCCAATGAAACCTCTCATGGCAATTAATATGGTCAGTCTTTGTGTGTGATTTCATCCCCCTCTCCTCCACATATTCTTAAGTTGTGGCTTGTGAAGCCAAGACTGTTTGTTTGTTAAAAAGAAGCAGATTTAGCACAGTAATTGAGTGGATTGAAAAATTACTTAGAAGATGCCATCACATACGATATATAGTTGATAGAAAATAGCAAAATTATATCTAATTTAACGAAAGTAATGTTCAACTTTAGCAGACACTTCCAATTTCATATTTAAGACATGAAATTAGATGATTTATCGACTGAAGAAACATATTAATGCACGAGAACGAAAGGTAATACGAGAATCATCTTAAAGATTAGGAAGATATAAAAAAAAAACAATCAAATTTTTGTTAGTGTTGGAATGTCTGTTGAAGAATAGAATATAACCAATGACTCCTGGGACATCGGCCTAAAACGGAGTCCTGAAGAGACACGTGGCTCTAACACAGTGTAACATAGTACCCCAAAAGGACACAAATCACACCTCACACCCCACAGTGCACATGTGATTTCCACGACAAGGTACTCTCTCTCTCCTCACAACATTGCCTCCACCATCACAGTATCTCTCCTCCTCCCACCGTTCCTGTCTCCACGTTCACTCTTTCATCAATTTTGCAAAATACAATTCCTATGCTTGCATCACAAGAAACCACAGGTTTTATCTGACACACAAAGGTGAAAGATTTCATCATTTGCACAGATTCTGAAAATCAATCTCGTATTTTCTCATCAGACCAATATTGTTGTTAGCATACTTCGGAATCATATTTACGGAGCCGAATTGTTGTTTTCACTTTGCAGACAATGGAATCTGTTCTTAAATCAACTTAGGACCCAATTACTCCATGATCAGTCAATTTACATATTCTTTCAGGGCAGGAAATTGCTTCTCGATATCTTTAGTTTTCACTAGATCGAGACTAAGTTCCTTTTATGAATGATTTTAAGGGTATAAATTCTTACATCAACCATATAATTTTTTTTCTTATTAAAAAAATGATGATGCTTTAGTTCTAATATTAATATATATGTATAAAATCATTCTAGAACTATTACGTAAATAAATTATTATTAGTTATACCTAATTTGTATAATACTACATTCAAAACTTAGTAAAAGCTTTATTTAATTTAGCAATAACAATACATATGCTATTCATTTTTTAGAAAATTTTCATATATATTAGGTTATAACATTCAAAAGAGAAATAATTTCCTAAAGACAATTTAATGATCCATTCTAAATAAAAGATTTAGATAACTATATGTACTAGTAATTTATTTTATAAGTAATACTAGAGGATAATCTTATAAGTGTAGTTTTCTCCGGCCTAATAAAGTATTGGAAGAAAAATGTAAAAGTAAAATAAATAATTATTCTCTTTGCTAACTAAGCCTATAGATTAAGGTAGAAAATTTATGTTGCTACATAGGTTAATTTAAACGCACATCTATTATTGAACTTTTCTATTAATTAAAGATTATAAATTACACATCAAACTTGCAAAGGCATTACTAGATATACCATTTTTATATTTAGCTGAAATTTTGGAAACATCTTTACTAGTTAAGGATAAGGTTGCGTATTACTAGACTTCTTCAAATTTTACGTCTTAACGAGATTTCTACTTGAAGTTATTATTGTATTTAGCTGAAATTTTCAGCTACTCGCATAAAATAAATGAAATTGTAGATAGTTTCCCAAAAGTTTGATAATCTTCCTTGATTTTTTTTTGCTTTAGGGAGTAGCTAATGACGATTGTGAATTGACATTTCTACACCGACCATGTGTCCAAGTTGTTAACATAATCAAACTGGAATCTTTTTCACGCTTCTGATTAAAAGGTTGAAAGAATCTTATCATAGAAAAAGAAAAAAGAATGTGCATTAGAAGAGACACTTGTGGACAAAGAAGCAAACAATGTTGATTAAGGCCATACTTAATCATCATCTCCTCTCCATTATCACGTGCTTTAGTCAATCAAACCACTGATCTTAATGCGGCGACACGCCCTGTATTTTTGGCTTAACCACTTTTATTTTGATTTCCTATTCTTTTAGAAGCTTGTGAAATTTGCCAATTAAGTATTATATATGCCAAGGATGAAGCAAAATTAATCTTCCTTTTGGCTAGAAACCTTCAACGTTCCAGACTACTTCTAAAACCAGTCCTGATTTTGTACAAGGTGACAACAAATGCGACATTTGTTATTGTCCAGATACAAAGAATTTAAGGGAGTTTGAATTTCTTTGGTGCTAAGAGAAGAAATGAACATGGTTTTTGGGGGATTTAATTGAAGTCAAATTCTGTCGGCCAATTCAAATCCTCGTGGTTGCTTGAGGATCCATTAGTAAATAGGGAAACGGAATTTCAGTGTCAGCATCAGGATGTTTCTACTGGATACCATCGTTTGAGGTCTAACAGATAATCCTACCGTGTTTAAAGCACAACCGAACAAAAAAACTGAAAAAGGAACCAACACTAACTTTGACATTTAACACTTTAACAGGCGTTGGGGATGTGATGTTTTGTCCTTGTGCGCTTCGAGTTGTTTAGGTTGACACTCTTCTAATCATGATTTATTAGAATCCAAGATAGAAAAAAGAGTGGTTTCTGTCTCTAATATGATTTAAAGGGATTAATAATTCTGATTAAAAAATATGACATGACAAGTGAGATTGGAGCTGAGTTGGATTACGATTAATAGGTTTGGCAATTCCTGGCGTGATAAGGCACTCTCTTTAACACAAGGTGACAAGGATGAGCCTAAGTAAATGCTATGGCTAATCCTAAAGCCCTAAAGCCACAGATTTTGGTCCTAAACAGGATCGAAACAATGTTCTGACAATCATGTCATCATCAACAAAGCATGCGCAATGTGAAAAAATGACACACAAAAGCAGCTCTGAACGCTTCGTTTCAGGGAACTGAAGCAAAAGTGTAAGGCCCTTGTTTCTTATTACGACTAGCTTGGATCTTCTGATCACTGTTTGAGAACTGTACATTCTACGTCGTTTCTGCCTTGTCCTCCCGTTAGATTTGAGTAATAGAGCATGTTTTGGGATTTGATTTCTATAAGTATCTACCAGTCAAAGTTATTGTCATTAGATTCTCCACTTTTAGAAAGCAAAAAATCACAACTCTTACAAATATTTAATTAAACTAGAAGTCGTTTTAAATATAGTAACCAAAAGGTTTCACTACAAAAAAAATAAGGTTTGGCGATGGATATTACCGATGTGTAGGTTTTCTGTCAGTAATCTAAGTTAGCGATGAAATTTATCGACGGAATAAGTTATCGAAGAAACGATCATAGATAATAATTGGCGACGGAGTACAGATTTTCCGTTGCTAATTTATCGACAGATATTTTATATTCCGTCGCTATATTTAGCGACGGTAATTTTGTGCTGTTGGTAAATTTAGCGACATAATGTTTGTTTCGATTGGTATATTTAGCAACGGACAAGGCTTCTTCGTCGGTAAATTTACCGACATATTTGGCAATTTTGTCGGTAAATTTACCGACGGATTTGGCAATTCCGTCGGTAAATTCACGACTAACTATACCAATGGAACTTATTTATCTATCGATAAATTCATTACATTTTACCGACGGATTTTGGTTTGTCGTTAGTAAATTTACCGATACTATTTTTATTAAATTTTCCCTGCATTTAATTTTATTTGATAATTTTATAATTGATTTATAATTTATACAATTATCAATTATCTATTGATAATATTTTGATTTGTTTATATATTTAATTTGTTAAAACAGAAAGTTAATTGATGATATAAAGTAAAAATTATCTTAATTGATAATAACAAATATTTTGTACAACAAAAGTATTTAATTCATACAATATAACTACAACTACGCTATTCATTTGATGAATGCGGATGCTCTGAATGTTGTGATGAGGTGCTGCCCTTTCCCTTCAACTCATCCATCTCATTACGAAGCTGGGTTATGTACCCCATCGACTGTTGCAACTGAGTTGTCAGTGCCTGTATTGTGCTCCGAAGCTCATGGACTTTATTGGATATGGCCGCCTACTAGATACTGCTGTATTGGATGTGTAGGATTGCGAATAAGATGTATTCACAAATGAACCTAAGCCGAATATCATTCCATGACGGTCCCTACTACCCACTGCATGAAGATATGTTTACTCTCATCAACATCTTTAGACGCTGAGACTGTCGTTGAATACTTTCTTATATTTGGTCCTATCAGAAGGCAATGTTTATGTTAACAAGTGATAATTATCAAGCATTATTATTAATGCATAAATTTCACATAAATTTAGTTCTCTACATCGGGTGTTGACGAAGATCACACTGTCATGCTTCTTAGTATGAGTGTGCAAAAAGAGTTGACAAGAGTATAGGCTTCCTACTCAGACTTTTCCTGCATCAGAATAAAATGTCATAAGTGAACTACAATTTACAAAAATTTCGGCATAATTTTCTCTATTTTTATGATAGTTATCCCTTGTTGAATAAAGAAAATAACTCAACAACACAGTCATATATGGCACCAGACAATTATAACATTATCATTCTCCATAAAACACATATTTTCATTCCAAAATTCACACATCAAATTAAATTGAAATGCATCAAAGTAAAAAAATCAGAATATAAGTATAAAGTGTAGATACTTACAAGTCTCTCTGCATGCTTGTAGTGGGTAATAGATCCTGCATTGTGTACGAGAAGACTCTCTCCTCCCAGTCCTTCACGTCTGTTGGTAGAATTATGCCCTGAAATAGACATTGCTTTGGTTAATGTCCAATACTGCTGCCAATGAATCCATATTTCTTCAGAAATATAAGGAAGACGTACATTAGTCTTGTGTATCGCACCAACAAAGTTTCTATAACGTGTATGAGCTCGTCTCCCCCATACTTTATAAATAACCGCACAAATTCAGAATCCCAAAAAATTTCTTTCTGAAATAAAAAAGCAAAACATATGATAAGTGCTTATAACCTACAATATTTATCTAATTAAAAATACAAAAAAATATATTTTTGTACCTCAAACTCCTGATAATAAAAATCCTTTGTCGCCTAAGAGATATTCTTCCATATATAACCCTTAAGATCAATCTTCTCTTTGAATTTGGATGTCATGTTTCTTGAGTACGGTCTACACAGAATCAACCTAATATAAAAACAATTTTATATCATTTTTAAATTTAAACCTATAACTTAATTATAAAAATATGGTGTTTCTTGTATTTTTACTTGCAGATTGTTGGCCATTGTGATGTAAGTTTTTCCGTCAACTCTAGGCCAGAGGCCGCCTCCTTCATCTGCATCGTTTACCCCTGATATCTCTATCGGTATAGGGGTGGTGGATGGTGTAGCAGTAGGTACGGAAGGTGATGCCTCATTTGCAAGTGTAGTAGCTGGAGGTACAACATCTTATTCGATTGTAGCTGCAGAATGTGATGCTTCACCTGGAAAGTAACTGGCTCCAAATCATGGTCTAAACCTTGGTCGCACATATCATGATTTCTCTTTGGTGGCATATTTTAACCTAAAATTCATATTTTATTCTAAAATTCATATTTTATTGAATGTTCCAGAAATATAACAATTTCAATTCAACATATGACAATATATTGTTGATTTAATAATTGATTTATTGAATATAATATTCTATTACAAACACAAATTAATCGCTATCAGTACTTAATTGTAAATCAAAATCAAAATCAAAATCAAAATCATCATCATCTTCTTTTTCTAAAGAATTAGAATAAAACTCAGGCTCCTCTTTAGATCTCTCGCCTTCTTATCCTCTCCAGATGAAATTTCAACATATTCATTATTTGGATCGTTCAAAAGTTCATTCTCGTCATATGTAATAGATGCATTTATTTCATAAAATTCTTCCTGAAACGTTTCACTTTCAATTCTCTATTCTCCTTTTCCATGTGATTCAAAAACACCTCTAGGTTTAACTTTGCAAACGGCCAACCAATCTGACTTCTCTCATTGTTAGATGAGAAAAGGGACATAATACATCTAGATCGCTTAAATTGCCAACACGAAAGGTTCAAATTGTTTAAATCTTCTTCGCTGATTGATTTCAACTAGATTGTATCGGCTATGCACTTTTGTACCAACATTAGGAGTTGGATCAAACCAGTTACACTTAAATATCACACTCCGCTTTATTGGCAATGTAGGGTACTCAATTTCAATTATCTCAATAATTTTACCATAGTAATCCATCAATCCTCCCTATATGCAAACTCCACTATTTACAGTTGCCATGCTATGAGCATGATATTCTGTATAATATTTGTATCCATTAACGAGATACACCAGATACGATTTAACAGTTCGCAAAGGTCCTTTCACAAGATCACATATGAACTTATTCTCTATTGGATTTTCTAAGGCCTACATAAAAGAAATTATCATATTAAATAGTACAATATCATTTGAACACTTTAATCTTATAATTCAATCATTTCAATAATTGTAAGTGAAAACTTACATATTTCTCAAACCATCGAGGAAAGTGTCTTCCAACTTCTTTATTAATATCATCCTATGTTTTCTCGGGCATTAGCTCTCATAACCATTTCTCGTATAATCTAAAAACATTATTATGAATTTCAATTGTGAATAACACTAAATTTCAAAACTCAAATAATCAATTTCAACTTACTGCATGAAGGGTTGAACCTCTTGGCAGTTCAATAAAAGGTAACGATGGGTAGCCTCTATTTCTTCCTCTGTTAACATTATTCTTATTGAACGTCCACATATTTGTCTAAGATATGTGAAAATAGATAAGTTACCATCAGCATCACCCGTTCCTCCCCCATCGTTATTACGAGGAACTTTTCTTTCTCTTATATGAACATGCAGCTCAAAATAATGTGAACAAATTGTATTTGCTTCCTCCACTAAATAAGCATTACATATCGAACCTTCAACTCTAGCCTTGTTTTTGACATTTTTGTTCAAGTGATAGAAATACCTACATTAGCAAATAGAGTTATTATAATTTTGTTATTAAAACATGTTATTAATTTAATTTAAATATTTACTATAATTACCTCTCAAATGGATACATCCATCGATATTGAATTAGACCAGCAAGTTTAGCCTCGTGTGCTAAATGCATAGGTGGATGCTCTTTACAGTCAAAGAAGTTTGGAGGGAAAATCTCTTCTAATTTGCACAAAATTATTGGAATTTTCCTTTTTAGTTTTTCCATTTCAGCCAACTTTATTTCAGATGATGTTAAGCTTTTGAAAAACAAACTTAATTATGTTATAACTTCCCAAACCTTATTTGGTAGCAACTCCCAAAATGCAATTAGAATTAGCCTTCGCATAAACACATGACAATCATGACTTTTTATCCCAAATAATTTGTACTTCCTTATGTCCACACACCTTGCCAAATTTGAAACATAAGCATAAAAAAACTTTAGACTTTTCAACCATTCACACAAAATTTTCTTTTGTTTTTGTCCAAAGTGTAACATGCTTTCAGATATTTACCATTACAAAGATCTTTATCGAACTCATTCCTTCTATAAAAAAGTTTCAAATCAGCTCGTGATTTTGCATTGACCTTTGTCTGCCTTTCAATGTTCATTATGATATTGAACAAATTGTCAAAATTATTTTTTCAATATGCATCACATCTAGATTGTGACGTATCAAATTAGTTTTTCAATATGGAAAATTCGAAAAGATGCTTCGTTTTCTCCAACCAAAGTTTTTACTAATGTTTGTATTAACTTCACCAGCTTCAAATTCTATAACTTTTAGCAACCCTAATTCATCAATCTCCTGCAATATCTCTTCACCAACTTCGTGAAGGGGAGGAGGTATTTGTACCATCCTATTCTTAATGAACTTTTGTTTATTGTGTTTATGTTGGGTTTGCCACAGTTGCATGCATCACATGCATGCAAATGCAGTGAAAGTGTCGAAATCTAGATTTCGACACCATGACAACCCGAAAATCATAGAATCAAACATGCATGCATGTATATGTAAAAGAACATGAAATATAAAACATTTTACCTTTTTTTTCTCCTCCTTTCTTGTTTCTTCTCCTTGTTTAGGTTGTTGCAAACACCAAACCCTTCCTTGATCACCCAAGAACATGCAAAGAAGATGAAGAAACAATGTATAAGGGTGATTTGAGCACAAAACTAGATGAATTCTAGTAGATGCTCATGATGATAGAAGATAAATCAAGACTCTTGTTGCAAGCACTTTGATTCTTGCAACAATTGCATAAATTGTAAGAACAAGACTCTTGACACCTCTCTCTCACTCTAGAACTCTTCTAGAGCCCTTACCTTTCACTTATGTGTGTTAGAAGTGATTAAACTCTAGTGTACATAAGTGACAAACTCACTTATGTACTCTTTCGTGCCTTCTGGCCACGATCATGACCTACTTAAATTTGATCATATACACTATGTTTTTCATTTGATCTTTTATGCATGTGACTCTTAGGTTCCTGGATATTTTAGACACCTGAATTAACTCTTAATTCAAGCAAATCATGAAGGGTTTCATGATGACAATTTGCCAGAATATAAGTGGATTAACACACAAACTCTTCGATAGTTAATTATCCAACTTATGAACCTTTCCATAGACAATTACCGTGCAATTCGTCCTTTCACCATACTATACCCCACTTGGTTTGGAGTATAGGCTATGTGTCAACTCCCACTAGATTGACTACGTCACATCTAGTCCAAGTGATATTAGTTCTTATCCTGGGTTCTCATTACTCTATGTGTCATTGAAGACTCTATTCATGGCACATAACTACTCTGACCAGAGACTCCTGAGTAATGACCCAACAAGAGGCCATGGGTACCATTTACTTCTATCGGGTGTGGTGAATTATTTATTGGCTACCCTATTGCCTTCGAATACTAATATCTGTACCCAA
The DNA here is from genome assembly GCA_026874005.2 of Erythroxylum coriaceum. NCBI lineage: Eukaryota > Viridiplantae > Streptophyta > Magnoliopsida > Malpighiales > Erythroxylaceae > Erythroxylum > Erythroxylum coriaceum. The sequence continues at coordinate 330,940 of JANQAP020000075.1, forward strand.
TTACCACCCTAAGAGTGACCTCGTCTTGAGGTAACAAGGAATGATGTCAAAGCACAGGATTAGTATCCAAGATATCCTTAAGTACCTCAAGTCTAAGGA
>JANQAP020000075.1:407958-421968 GCA_026874005.2 Erythroxylum coriaceum
TACATGATTATTAAAATTACTTTATAAAATTAACCCAACTTTATAAAATATATAATAAAAATATGAAATATTCTTTAAATAAAAAAATAAAGAATGAAAAACTAAAAAAATTGAATTAATGAAAAAGGAAGAAAAAAGAAAGAAAAAAACGGGAAAAAAGAATAGTAATAGCGTCTGCTGGCCTAAGAAGAAGCATAGACATTAAACTACGGAGGCTATGTGGATCTTGCACTGTTCATTAGTTTTAGGGGTTTGAAATAAGCCCTGTTTGAGTTGGATCCGGACCCAATTGTTTTATAACTATCATATAATAAGCCCTGCTTAGTTGCTTGTTCTTTCTAAGAATAATAACAAATTATCTACGTGTCAAACTCATATTAACTAAATGTTTTCTTATAATTATTTACTTTTGACATTAATTAATCATTATTTTTGGATGCATACTTGCTACAATTCTTGTCCAGTCAATTGAAAATTTTAGAAGTTTTAGACTCTTTTTTAGTATATTTTTAGACAAATTTTACTGTCTTAAATAAATGTCTAAAAATTCCACCAATTCTTGGATTATTTAAGACAATTATTAGATGCGTCTAGGCATAAACGTCTAAAACCTCTTTATTTTGGTGTAGTGTTATTATAATTATTTTTTTATGTATATATTAGTAACAGTGAATCAAAATTTAAATTTATAAAATTAAATTTTGTTATAAAAATTAGAAAATAATGTAAAAAGAAAAAAGAATATGTATTTCAATGAGTAAATTTTAATTTAAACATAATTTAGATATTAATTTACTTTTATTTTAGAATTATGTAAAAGTATGTCTCACGCAAATTATATCTTCAGTATATGCACAAATAGGCATGCAACAATAAAATATATTTATTTTTAATTTATATCATTACACAGATTAAAATGATTAAACGCACCTAAACTTATTTATTTAGTGTTTCATATTTATACAAGAAGTACACAGGTAACAGTGGATATACATATTTTTTAAAAATTTTAGAAACAATTAATCCCTTTGTTGAAATTAATATGTCAATCATGTATGGTGAATGTAACTGTTATTTATTACAAATAAAATATATATAAAAATTAAAGAATGATATAAAATATTTTAATATATATTTATTTAAAATATCATATTTATTAAAAATATATAGCTATTATAATATTATTATAATTATTCCCCTCAAAAAAGTGAATTTAATTTCAATTTTGTAATTTTATTATAACAATTATTTATAATGTAAAAGTAAAAAAGTTAATATTTAATGCAATTTATTTCAAATATTATTCTTACGTGTTTCAATAATTATTATAATCATTTTTAATATGAAAGGTTTTTCTAAATGTCTATATTAAGTTTACAACATAATGTTTTCAAACTTTTAATTTTTTCTAAATTATACACAGAACTCTCACTTGTTGTAAATTATATGCTTTAAATAATAATTATACATGTAATTTTTATTTATTGTTGATTTTTTATTTCTATAAATATTATTGTATTTTCACAACTAAAAAAAAGTATAAAAACTTTTTTATATCTACATGTAAAAGAGTACAAATTTTAAATTATAGTTATAATATTGTCTTTTGATATTATTTCTATTATTAGATAATTATTGTAAAATTTTATATTTTTATTAAATATATATTTTAAAATGTAATTAATAACAATTCAATTTCTTATAATTTTGTAGAAGGGTTGTTACGGGAGGAGTTGATAAGAAGGTCGAAGCAATATAAATTACAACTTATATTCATATTGTTAAATATAATAAAATATAAAAAACTTTTAATTTGTAATATGTTAGTTTAATTAAACTTATATTTTATATTTAAATATTAATATGCAAATAACTACTTTGCTTAATCTTTAATTCAAAATATTCTACATCTAGAATACATAAAAATATATTAAACTTAATTATATATTATATTCAAGTATTTCATTTCAGTATTTCAATATTTGCAAAATATTATAAAAATAATCTAATTCACAATATATGCAATATTTTAAACTTAAATTTTTAACAAAATATGATTACTTAGTACAAAATTAATTAATTTTATTTTTATAAATCATAAAAATAATAAAATGTTGTTGAATAATATAAAATTTAAACAAAATATTTTACTTACTTATTTTGTTTTAAATTCATTATAATAATTCATAATCAGCTAATACAAAATTTTTTTAAATAAGTGTGCATATAAATAAATAGTAATATTATATACTTATATTAATAAAAGAATAAATTATATATAATTAATTATATCAATTTAAAAAATATAAAAATATATACCTATAGTATATCATATTGAAAATAGCTATTATTTTATTAAAATTGGAATACATTTTATAAATACTTTCGATATGTTTTTATAAATTATTATATTTATTAAAAATTTCTATAATTATTTTTATATTATTAAAAAGGGAATTCGATTTTTAAATTTGTAAGTTATTAATTTTTATTATAATAATTAAAATACACATACAATTTATAAAAGATGAAGCAAATTCAAATTGTATTTTTTGTATTTTAAAAAATATTATTACATTAGAATATTATCATAAGTGTATTAGACTTTTACGGTAGGTCTTTTAAATTATAATAAACATATTGAAACTAAAAATATTTTAGATTACTCAGGATTGTACATGAAATATCCTTTTTTGGTTTTAAATTGCGCTTTTGGTCCGCATTTTTAATGGTATTATAGTGCATTCGGGTTAGCTTTCTTTCATATTATTAGCAAGATTATAACTTTTCTTATCCATCAATCACATTACTCCTCATTTTCCGTTCTTAATAAAAGGAATTTGTCTATTTTTAGATGAAAACACATAAAAAAATCTTGAATAAAAAGGTTTTCAAAATTTTTGAATATGTGATTGAACTTGTTTTGAGAGAACAGTGGATTAGGCTTCAACGCCATTGCCTACTGCCGGTTGTGTTGATTTTTGTTTGTGTTTTGGTTCAATTGTATCGAAGAGAGAAAGGAACAGTCGGACGAAAGAAGCAGCGAGTTTCAATATGTCTACTTTTAGCCAAATGGTGTGCTCTATATATACAATAATTTGGCATTTTAATAAATTATGTAAAAATAGTTGTTAATATTTTATACTAATATTTTAAAATTAACGAAAGTAAACAGTTGGTATAAGAAGATAAGTGTATATATATATATATAATAAATACATTTCAAGTAGAAAAATAAAATGGTAAATGGTATAAGAAATACCTAAAAAACTATAGAAGAATCACCTTCTGATTATACATTATGGGAAAATTAAATTTAAAGTTAATGTGATGATCCAACATTTATTTGCAAGAAAAAATTTACTTTTACGTGACAACTCTACAAAATATATGTTATTTAACGTATAAGTTAATCTAATTTTAAGATATGAAGCAAATTCACTAATTGATACAAATGGAATTCTTAAAATGGTTACAGGTGATTAGAAGACAGCATCACGGATGAATATGTACGAGAAGTACGAGGAGTCACTTTCATTTTACTTTAAGCACAACATCTCTTCTTTCTTACAATAGATAAAACTATATACCTACATTAAAAAAAATTCAAAGCATTAAGTCTACCATTATATTTACAATATGACCAAACAACTCTCTAATAAGGCAGTATAATTGTCTACAAGATAGACAACAAAAAGAACCATTAAAGACACCATATATATTTCATCTCCATGGAAAGAGTAGGTTGAATGTTACATGCGAATATATGTTTTTTTCCCCCTATTGTTGGTATTTGGGATTAACTTCAAGGGAAGCCCTTCAATATAAGTGGTTATTGGAAGGTCTGAAGCTGGAAATCCCGTAATGGAGAAGTCCTGACCTCAAAGCTAAACCTGAACAATTCATGTTAATGCATACGTGAAGAAAAGCTTAGCCTTTCTTAATTCATGTTAATGCATACGTGAAGAAAAGCTTAGCCTTTCTTTAAGCTTTCGTTAATCTAGTTTAGAGAGTTAAAAATTTAAATATATAGCAGTATGTATTTTATAGCTAATAATAATGAAATATTGTTTTTCTTAAGTTATTGTAATGATAATGTTGATTGTGCTATTGTCCTTTTATGTGATAAGCTTGTAGAATTATGAAAGTCAATAGCCATGAAAAGCGAGAAAGTATGTTCCTAATATAAAAAGGTTCAAAATCTCTTAAATACATGCATGATTAAGAATAAGAAACAGAAATATGTTATGCATGACATAGTAGATTCTAAGAGTGTAATTGTTGCAATGACAATAAGCATGATTTATACATGAAAAGAGACACTGAAGACACAGATCGATGACCTTAAAAAGTTTTTGTTTAAATTTTCTAGGGAGACTAAAAAATTGAAAAGCATATTTAGATTGTCTGAAAGAGTTTTATGATTGTCTGAAAGAGTTTTATGACATGCAAATAACTAGTTTCTCTTACAAAAGTGTATTACCCAATCCTAATAAAATTTCTCTAAGGGATAAGCATTTATATGATCAATTTGTGCCCAAATCATCATATGATCATATGGCAGTAAAGTCAAATGATTATAATCCTATGATATGAAACATGCATTTGGGTCATCTTATAGCAAAAAATAACAAAACTTTATAAGAGGAGCATATTGAAAGGTGTCAAACACTTCAAGTTAGTTTGTACAAATTTTGTGTGCTTCGTAAATAGTATAAGGTGACATTTAAGATGCCTAAGTATAAAATTAAAGGAATTATAGACTATATGTGTACTGACTTACAGAGTTATAGAGAGTTATTATTCATATGAAGGGGTAAGCGGGTGAGAGTAGAGTTTTGCAAACTGAGAAAGGGGATTAGCTCATTTTTGGAAAACGAAGTTGTTATATTATAATGATTAAAAGACGTCGTTTTATTAATCAGGATTTTAATATTAACCACTATGGACGTGTAATAATAATAAAGGTTTCTGAACACGTGGTATGTCATGTCAACAAACATAATGGAGAAACTAATGTCAGGCTAGAATTGGAAAATTTTGAAAATTTGAGCATTTTATTACTCTTTTTTTAAAGTTCGAGTTATAATTGCAAATTTGATCAAAATTTAGGATTTTTTTAATAATTAACCCAAAAATATTTATTAAGTCGTTTATGTTTATCTCAAATTTATATCTTCCTCGTTGAACTTCATATTATTAATCAGTTTAACTTTAAATTTTTAATGTACATATTTGATCATTTTTAAGGAATAATTTTGGAATTATTCTATCAAACTGGTAATAGTTAAACGTGACGTAACAAATAACCTATAGTATGATCACTTATACAATTTGGAAATAACGAATTTAAAGTCTTGATCATGACTCATCAGTAGTTTGTTCAACTTAAAGCAGCCTTGTCTTAAGGAGTTTCTCACCACAACAACGATAGTGAGGCCCAAGCCTGAGAGGTGCGATAGCAAAAGCGTGACCTAGATCTAAGGAGGCGCGACAGTAGGAGTTGCAACGTGACCCAAATCTAAAGAGCAAGCGACCCCTCCTTTTGATCTAAAAACGAGAGGCGCTACAACGATAAACAAACAGATAAGAGAGGAGCAAGTTGTGACCCATTCCTCCAGGGAGCAACGATGCGCATCAGCTTCAGATAAATGAGACCCAAACGAGCTTCGATAAAGCTAAGTCCCAGATTTCCTTACTAAGGCCCATGCGAGCTCTATGGCAGAGGATGGGGCACCTTCAACCCTGTCTATGGAAGAGTTCCCTACGCTCACCCGAGATGTTTGTCAAAAGTATGCAGCTGAAAAGGGGGTAAGTTCACCAGCTTTAGACTCCCAAAGACCCTCCCCCAACACTGGTGCTTGGAAAAAGAAAATTCAATTACAACAGCCTAAGATACAATTAAAATACTACCTAGATGCTATGAAGGATGGTGTCGTCAGTCCACCGATTGAATTGTTGCAAGCTGGAGAGAGGGTTTGGTCTACTGCCCTGGTTGGATCTTTCTGGAGTAAGAGACCTGCATTTCCAATCATCATGTCTAGGTCAATGCACAATGGGGTAAGAAAGGTTTGGAAAAAAAACTTTACTCAAGGATAATGACACTATTATGTTTAAATTTGTTGTTAATAGTAATTTAAATGAAATACTGGAAATGGGACCTTGGCATATAAAAGGCCAACCTATGTTTATTTAGAAGTGGAAACCTGGGATAGCATTTGACAGAGAATGTGTGAAATTTTTTCCTATGTGGGTGTAGTTTCATAATTTGCCACTAGAATTTTGGATAATTAAAGGATTGAGTTTTTTAGCAAGCTCTTTAGGTAAGCCTCTTTGTATAGATGCTCAAACATTTAGGATGAAGCGAATTGAGTATGCAAAAATATGTGTGGAGGTCAAAAGGATCGCTTTACTACCTGATCATTTGTTAATTCTCAAGTTGGGTGAAACAGAGGAGATTGAAAAATTTGAAATTAAGGTGACATATCCCTGGAAGCCTCATAATTCAACCAAGAAATGGGTTCCTACAAGAAAAATTTTTCAACTTAACAGCAAGATTAGTTATTGGGGGTTGAATCTACTTCAGTAGATAATGATGAGTTACTGGTGTACAAATTGTCACTAATTAGAATCTAGATAACTTAGCAATAAATACTCTAGATATTGAAGGTGGGAAGCCTAATATAGCATCTAGACACACCTCTCTGTTAAAGGAACCTGATAACCAGGAAGATATGACTTATACCCAAAATTCACAATCAGTAGTAAAAGAGTTAGACGATGAATCTGGCTTACTGGATGGTGATCCAACAAGTAATCTACAGCTAAGACAACCAAAGAATGACGGAATTATTGAGTTAGAAGAAAGGTTTCATGAGCATTCCCCTATTCCCAAAAGAAGATAAGTAAAAAGGAAAACCAAAAAGAAAGGGTATTCCCTTTAAATGATCATTCGCATATGGATTACAAGATCGTTAATTGACCCTCCTAAGCAGTCAATGATGAGAGAATTGGTAATGGATAGGAAGCCAATTTTGGTAAGCCTCCTTAGGACAAAATTAAAGGCTACACATATTCATAATCGAATGTCCTTTTTGGGTGCTCAATAGAACACTATTACTAATCATATGCATCATTACTCTGGTCAAATTATCTACCTTTCAAATTCAAGGTGACTCAAATAGATAATCTAGTAAATGGGATAAGTGCAGCTTTATTGTCAACAATAAAAAACAAACACTTAGCCTAGTTAATTTGCTATAATCAATTGATGTACTCTATTTTGAGGTTTCTACTTTTGTAACCAAATTAAGTGACTCATTGTAATGAGGTTTTTTAGCTTTTGTTAATATTAATACAGTTCCTTTTAATTTTTCAAAAAAATAATGAATTTATACCATCCATCTTCGTTATACTTAGATATGAGAAGGAAACCGATCGATACTAGTTGGATGATTTGACAATATATGGTCAGTTGTTACATCTTTACTAATTATGATTGATGGTGATTAAAAGACAGTAACACAGATGAGTATGTATAAAAGAGTAAGAGTAGTCACTTTAATTCATTTTACTTTTCAAGAAAGAAGAGATGTTATGCTTATGAAATTTCAGCACATCTACTTTATAACATAAATTCTACGGTTGGTACGTTTGCAAACATCAAAATAAATTCTTAATTATTTACTTTGATATTATATATTAACATTTAAAAAGGTTATCCTTAGTATGGATTTTCTCCATAATAACCTTACATATAGCAACAATATCTTGAATAAAATGAAGTTTCACGTTTATTTGTTTGGTTCTTGAGTGGTGCTTGCATCTCCTGGGTAAATGCAGGACACTTTGATTATCATAAAAAACCACAAGAACATCTTGCTTTAAGCTGAGTTCAACAATCAGATCACAAAGCCAAATTGCTTCCTTAACACCTTCTGTAGGTAAAATATATTATGCTTCAGTAGTAGATAAGGCAGTAATATGTTGTAAAAAAGAGTACTAGCTAATGGTCAAACCACACAAAGTAAAAATATAAGCTGGCAAAGACCTCCTTTGATCAAGATCACCACTAAAATTAGCATCCATATACCCAATGATACCATCAGGATTAGCTCTACTCTTCTTGAAAACTAAACCAACATTACTGGACCCTTTTAAATACCTTAGAATCCACTTGACACCTTTCCAATGTTCCTTATTAGGATTGTACATAAAGTGGCTCACAACACTTACTGCACAAGCCAAATTAGGTCGAGTACATACCACTACATACATGGGACTCCCGACTACACTGTTATAAGGAACAAAGGATATGCGAGATTTAACTTCGTCTGTCTCAGGACATTGACAAGATGATAAATGGAAATGAGTGGGCAATGGAATGGTGACAGACTTACAATGGCTCATATTAAACCAATCTAACATCTTCAAAATATAACTCTTTTATGACAAGCATAACTTCCCTGCCTGATGATCCCTAGTTATTTCCATTTCGAGAATCTTCCTTGCAGGACCTAAGTCCTTCATATCAAATTCTCTACTCAACTAAGCCTTTAACTTGTTAACAAGATCAAGGTTTGGTGCAATAATTAACACGTCATCAACATATAAAAGTAAATAAATAATTGACCCATCATGAATTTACTGAAACACAATAGTCATAATTTCTCCTAGTGTAGCCTTACTCAATCATAAAAGCAATAAAGCATCGATATCATTGTCTAGGTGATTGCTTCAATCCATAAAGGGACTTCTTGAATCAGCAAACATGATGCTCCTTTTTAGGAACTGCAAAACCCTCGAGCTACTGAATATAAATCTTTTCATCAAGATTACTATGGAGAAATGCAATTATAACATACAACCAAAGATAAGAGAATTCGAATAGATGTTTGGCAAATGATAGGAGAGAAAAATTCAAAAAAATCAACACCCTCTCTTTAGTCAAAACCATGAAATGCGTATCTTGCCTTATACTTTTTATTTCAGCCTCAGGGATGCATTCCTTGACCTTGTAAATCCACTTGCAGCTAGTGACTTGCTTGCCCTTAGGTAGTTTAACTAAATCACATGTCTTGTTCTTATGAAGACTCTCAACCTCTTCTTGCATCGTAGCTAACCACTTATCGAAATTTGTATTAGAGATGGCTTAGAAATAACCCTTAGGTTCATCATAATCATCAGTCTCCTGTGCAACTATTAAGGCACATGCAACAATCACAATTATAAAAAAAATAGTAGGCATTTTTGACTGTCTGCAAGCACGATCTCTTACTATGGATGGTTGAGATTGAGGTTGAGGTTGCTAAGGTGGACTTATTTGAGTTGTCTTTTCCATTTGATCTTTGTTAAATTGAGAGGTGGAAGATGACAGAGTATCACCATCAAGTGATTGGGCACCAATTTCAAACTCCACCTTTTCCGTAGTACTTTTCAAATCACCTGTAATAAAAGACGGAACATAATCATCTTTTCCCGAAGATAACAAAACATTTTCATTAAAGGTTATGTTGTGCTAATCGTCCCGAAAACAATGGAATCATTCAAGTAAATAAAGAAAAAACAATAGAAGGACACAAAGAATTTTTACATGGGAAATCTGAGTGTTGGGAGAAAAACCCACGGGGTAAAGAGAGCCCGAAAATATGCACTATGTCAAGGAGAAAAATTACAACTATTTTTCTCTCTCTCACACAAACTCTAGGACTAATGAAGAGTACACCAATGTGATGTTGCAAAGGACCCCTAAGGGGGCGTTTATATAGTAGTAATATAACCATAGGGTAGAAAACCTACAAAGAATAGGAATTTGGAAATAGTCTCAAAAAAGGAAAGAAAACCTACATAGAATAAGAATCTACACAAAGTAGGAATTTTGAAAGCTTGGGTCATTATCCTAACAAATCTCCACCTTAACACAAGACCAAAAGTAAAAGCTCTCTTCGTCGTAAGCCCCAAAGGGCACTTAAGTATCAAGAATACCGGCTAAGTCCAGGCAGTGCTTGAATTTAGCAATAAGTAGTGGCTTGGTTCACATATACCTTATATTACCTTGAGAAGCAATGCGAGAGAGACCCCATAGATCATAATGAATATAATTCAGAGTACCTTTGGTAATGTGAATCCTTGGGGAAGAGAAACTTGTTAAGATATGTGTTAAGACATCTTATTAATTATTTTTAGGCATTATTTGTAATTGGACTTTGTTGGTTATTTGAGGAATATGATTATGATAAGTATTCTATCTTGTGAGGGAATCTTGAAGATAAAGTTTATTTTGGTTAAAATCCTAGTTAAGATCGAATTTAATTAGGATAAACTCAACATATTTTGATGAAGATAGTGCAGATTTTTGGTGATTTTAGAACTATCTTTGATAGCCTATTTTCGGTAATTCTATCCATATAATGCAGCTGAACTTTTAGGTATCCTGCCAACATTAGACAGTTGTGTTTTCTCTACCTGTTGTGTGAATTTTTGGGGCTATATTGTTGCTGTTTTGTGTAAAAAATAATAGCATATGGTGATTTGGTAGCTATATTTTAGATGATCTTGAGCTATCTTTGACAGCTAATTTTTGGTGATTTGTGTAATCTATTGTTGTTGTGTTCTACATGAATATACTAGGATTTTTGGACAGCTGCTTGATTAGTTCTTTTAAGAGGAAAACATACAGATGCTTAGGTGTGTGTGCAGCTATGCTTGTATGACGTTTCGGTAATGAAACGATTATTCATTTGTTGAGTTTTACAGCTGCAGTGCGTGGAATGCTTCAGTGACAATATCGAAGACTCACAGTAGATTTCTTGGTGGACAACTTCCTATTCTTTCATTGATGAAGCTATTTATTTAGGGGAGTTGTCTTTATCTCAGGTGTTTTACTTTGTTGATGTCCTTATTGTTTCAAGTGTTTTACTTTGTTTATGTCCTCATTGTTTCAATCACTTGAGTTGTTTAATTTTCATCTTTAGTATCAAACATTGTTGTCAAAATCCTATGTTAATGTTAGCATGAGGTGGTCGTGCTATTGGAAGTAATTTACTTTCACGATGTGTGAGGACGAGGGATAGTGTTAAGGATTGAGCAAGTCGGCTCTATAAAGCCTTGAGTAAAACTATTGTATCACTAGTTAAAGTTAATTAAGTTGGGTGAGGGCCCCGTAAACATAAGCAAGGTGTGTCAAACTACGTTACCAAATCTTAGTTGTTGATTTATTATTTTCGTTGTTAATTTTTCTGTTTATATTTTGCTAGAAAATTAAAAGTTGTTGACATAATTGCTTTGTATCAAGCAATCGATAAAAACAGTTCAAAACAACTGTAGTAAAACTAGATTTTGCAAAACTACATCCTTTTGGATTTTCAAAACTCACTTTAGTCTATTTACCGAAGACACAACGTTCACAGGACTCCATATTACCTAAACTCTGGCTTGATAGACCCCTCTTGCACAAGATTTGCATACCTTTCTCACCCATATGGGCTAGGCAGTAATGCCACATCTTGATAGCATCCTGGTGAGACTTAGATGAGGCAACATCAACAGTATCAATAACAATAAAGCCCTGCAACACATAAAGAGTATCATGTCTTCTCCATTTAAGAATTACAAGATTACCTCGAGACATCTTCATGACTCCACCTTCAGAGGAGTACCTACACTCAAGAGACTCAAGTGTACCAAGTGAAATAAGGTTACGTTTAAAATCAGGAACGTGATGAACATTAGTGAGGATTTTAACAACACCATAATAAGTTTTAATATTAATTGTACCTTTCCCTACCACATCACACTGTGTATTGTTCCCCGTAAGGACAACACCCTTAGTAGTTTCATAAGTGGCAAACCAATCATTGTAAAGACACATATGAAAAATATAATCAGGGTCTAAGATCCATTCATCTTTGGATCGTTGTTCACCTTAAACAACCAAAAGAAAATCACTTCCTGAACTAGAATCAACCACAGCAACCTCTTGGGTTAGAATCAGATTAATTACCCTTATTTTTACCTTCTTTATTGAGTTTATTTTTCAATTTATAATAGTCTGATACCTTATGTCTAAGTTTCTTGCAATATTTACATGTAATATTGGCATCTCTACCTCTAGACTTAAATTTAGACTTCATATGGCTCTTACTGCTCTCTCCTTTCTTAAAAGTTCTACCTTTAATCGTTAATCAACCTCCTTCTCAATGGAAGCATCAAACTTTTCTTTAGACAATAAAACAAATTTAACTTCTTCTAAAGAGAAAGTTTCACGGTTACCATAAAGCATAATTTCTTTAAAGCGCTTATACGAATGAGGCAATGAAATAACAAGAAGCACAGCTTGATCCTCATTATCAATTTTAACATCAAGATTTTCCAAATCAATAATAATGGAATTAAATTCATCAAGATGAGATGGGACGGGTGTACCTTCAAACATCTTAAGCATAAAGAGACGTTCTTTAAGACAAAGTTTGTTGGTCATAATCTTCGTCATGTAAAGGGACTTCAATTTCAACCAAAGTCTTACAGCAGTAGTCTCATGGACTAATTCTAAGAGCACTTCACACGTCAAGCATAGCTGAATAGTAGACAAGATTTTTTCGTCCAACTCTTCCCAATCCTCATCTGACATATTGGCAGGTTTCTTTGTTTTGCTAAACAAAGCTTTCTTCAATCTATGTTGAGTGAGAACAGCTTGCATCTGGACCTTCTAAATAGCAAAACTAATTTTTCTGTTTAACTTGTCGATGTCAAATTTGGTTGAAGGAGACATGGTAACAAGACTTGATTAACCGAAACAAACCTCGCTCTGATACCAATTTGTTGTGTTAGTCGTCGCAGAAGCAATGAAATTAATCAAGTAAACAGAGAAAAAACAGTAGAAGGACACAAAGAATTTTTACATGAGAAACCTAAGTGTTAGGAGAAAAATCCACGATACGAGGAGAGCCCAAAAATATGCACTATTTCAAAGAGAAAAATTACAATTGTTTTTCTCTCTCACACACAAACCCCTGGACTAATGAAGAGTATATCAATAACATAACCCTAGGGTAAAAAACCTACACAGAATAGGAATTTGGAAATAGTGTCAAAAAAGGAAAGAAAACTTACATAAAGTAAGAATCTACACAATGTAGGAATCTTGAAGGCTTGGGTCATTATCCTAACAGGTTACATCTTTACTAAGTATAGCTTTACGAACACCAGGGTCAGGACACCCTAAGCGATAACCTTTAACACCAAAATCATAGCCCAAGAAAATGCACTTTTTAGCACGAGGAGATAACTTTCTTTCATTGATATGAACATAAGCAAGACAGTCAAAATTTTTTAAATTAGAATAATTAATAGAGTTATCGATCCATACTTTTTATGGAATTTTGTCATCAAATGATCTATGAGGCAAATGATTCACTAAATAAGTTGCAATAAAAATAACTTCAACCCATAGATCACGTTGGTGCCACAACCTAGCCGTAAAGAGCATACATCGAGCTTTTTCTAGTAGTGTAGGGTTCATCCTTTTCACAATGCCATTCTGTGCTTGTCAACTAAAGTCTTATGTCCAGCAATGCCCTCTTGCCTACAAAAAACTTCAAACTTATGTTCAAAAAAATCAGGACCATTATCAGTACGAAACATTTTCACCTGTTTTTCCGTTTGGTTCTTTATTAAGATCTTCCACTCCTTAAAAGCAGTGTTTTTGGTACCGTTCTGTACCGGCCGGTACCGACTGGATGGTACCGTACTGACCAAAAAACGGAACTAAACCAAAGCTAATGGTACCGGCCACAGGTACCGACCGGTATCGGGTGTTTTCACCTGGTACCGGCCGATACCGACTATACCGGATGGTATCAGGTCGGTACCACAAAAAACCCCCTTTTCAGGGACCTATGTGCAATTTTTAGAAAATTTTTTATTACCCCCCCCGCCCCGACCTCTGCTCTGTTGTCTCCTCTAATTTGATTTCTCTCTTTACTCTCTCTCTCACTCACCGTCTACTAACTC
>JANQAP020000075.1:423008-434607 GCA_026874005.2 Erythroxylum coriaceum
GCCTTTCGCTTTATTAATCAAAATAAAGTTTGTACAAAAGTGCTAAAGGTGATTGCCTTTAAAGCACTACTCTAACAATCTTAATGGATGATCTAGAGGAAGAAATTTCCTGTGGTTATCAAACCAACATATTTTGCCCCCGTTTGGAAGATAAAACACATCAGAATCATTGCCACAATAAGAAAAAGCTAATTTCCCTGCTGTGCTCCATCCAGACAATATAGCATATATCGAAAAATCACTAATAGTCCATATTAAAATTAATTAATTATAATAAACTCTAATTAATATCAATAAATTTAATTTAACATTAAATTTTAATAAAATTAAATAAATATAAATAATTTAATTTAATGTTAACTCTAATTTAATTTTAATAATCCTACTTTTAAATAATCTTAACTTTCTCTTATATAAAATCCCCAAATTTGCCCCTAGAGACGTCGATTTCGATATATTATAAAAACTTTCAAAAAGTCAACTTATCCCACACACAAGGCTCCTTGCTTTGCGAGGGTTTGGGGAGGGACATAATGTACGTAACCTTCTCTTTGAATTTTTATAAAGAAGCTATTTCTGTAACTTGAACCTGCGATCTTATAGTCACAAAGGAACAACTTTATGTAAGGCTCCAATATCCCAAGAACATGAGACTTTTAATGAGCTTGTCCATGCAATTTTCTTTCTCATGTCTTATTTTCATGTTTTTTAAAATATTTTTCTCACCTATTTTTTCTTCATGCTCTTACTGCAAACTAGCATTTTCTTATATCTTCATTTTGTTCATTATTTTCAATCGATGTTTGTCCTTGCCTTTTGTGTTGTTTTGTTACTTGTGGATTACTAATCTTTCATGGCTCGCTCCTTTCTCTCATTTACGTATTCTATCCAATGTTATGAATATTGCACTGGTATCTGTACCAAATTTGATTCTGGTACAATACTGTACTAGTACCGATCAATATTGAGTATAGTTTCGGGTAATTTTTTAAATTTATAAAGTAGTCCCTAATTTTTTTAAATTGTAAAATATTCCTTCAATATATTGTAATGTATAATATATAATTTTTACATTAAACATGTCTCCAGAAATTATAATAATATAAATTTAAAATAACAAAACTATTTATTTTTATTAGTATTACTTTTCACATATTTCATATATAAATAATAACCATAATTAATATAAAAAAGATTATTTACTCATCATACAAATATAAATTAATGACAATGCAAAGTACTTAAAATGCTACATTTTCATCATATAGTAAATAATAATTACATCAAAATATCATATAAAAATAATTAATATTTATGACTCTCTAACTATTACAATTTACAATAATAGTTCGTGTCGAAGAACCAACAAGAGTGAAATCTGAAACAAAAATATTTATGATTATATTGCTTATATAAAATTTAACAAATACATCAAATTATAAGTGAAGTTAAAAGAAGAGGAGAAACAAAAACCTGAAACATCATTCGATTGAATATATGCTCAAATCGTATTAACCCCAACTTCTCATTTGATATAAAATTCTCATCATTAAGAAGAGCCTTATCATCATTATCATTCAAATTTATTGCAACAAATGATATGTCAATACTTTCCTATCCAAATTTTCAAAAAAAAATTTCCCATCTAAGATTATTTTCCAAGTCACTCTAATCTATCAAATTTGGTTCCTAAAAAATCCATCAAAAGATCGATATGATCAAGGTAAATTGGATCTACATAACTACTTGTTCTATTAAGAGTCCTAGTAAACAATAAAATTAAATTATTAAGAAATTACAAGAAATTGTATCCAACTTAATAATGATAATAATATACCTTTCCCAAAGCTTTAAATTATATAAAGCGAAGACCAAGTTATTTAATATTTTGTGCTCCAATCATTCCTTTTTTTTATAATAAATGAATCTAAGTGTGCTTAAATTTCTTTCACACCCTATTGCATTCACACATTGATTTAGAATTCGAATTGCAAACCTTTGCAATTCTCGAACACTACTTTCGAATTGGTCCTACTTGTAAAATAATAAAAGTAGCATTATAAACAGAAAAGTGATGATTAATTTTTAATGAGTAATAAAAGTGAAAAAATATATACCTAGATTAAATTTATCTCTTTGACAAATAATAATTGACATGCCAAAATCACCAGAAGCATCCTTATAAATTTCCATTTGTAAGCTTAGGAGATTTTGTATAATCTCATGGGCGACGATTATTGTAATAATTAATGGCATACTCTTGTTAACTTCAGTTTTTGTTGTAAATTTTGGTTTGAAATAGACATTGGGATTCAAAATGCCCCCGTTGCAAACAACAGTGAGTAAAGTTGCCTTTCCCATCGCTTATTGACGACTGCAAAATAAGGTGTGTACAAAAAAGACCTATTTTTTAGAATTGACCTTTATTGCTTCCTTTACCCTCTCCATGGCATCATAAAAATAATCTATTGTTGCCATCTCATCACTCTCAGCTATACTAAGCACCCTTATCAAAGGCTCACATGAAAAATTGACATTGGGACCAAAATTCATTATCTTCAAGGATAATTCTAATAACCTGCAATCTAGCATTAGATCTAGCATGCCAATATACAACCCACTTATCACTTGTAAACATTTTTTTCAACTCTTTCTTCATCACAATAAAATATTAAATTGATAAGAATTTAGTTGCAAATCTTGTAATAGTAGGACAACACAAATTCCTACCATTAGTGAAATCCTTTCTCATTAAATTCACGACCCATACACGATTGTACATAAACTTAGTCACCTTTTTGGCTTTTTATACAGTCCCATCAATAATAGGAAAATACTTAGCATCCCCTATATTGTCCAACATCAAGTCAATGTAATTTGTATCACAAAGAGTCCAATAAAAAAAATTATAATTGCTTTGCAATCTTCTTCTAGATGTTTTATAAGTGGAATCATTGTTAGTAATGAATAGAACAATATTTTCTGGCTCAACTTTATTCACAACTTCATCAAATATTTCAAACAAAGTATCAACATTCCTCACAAGGCCAAATGCATCAATGGACTTTAAAAACATTTTCCCCTTTGCATAATAAACCAAAAAATTTATAATAGGCTCATTCTTCTATTTTCCCAACTATCACACATAATTAAACACCCAAAAGTAGCCCAAATCATTCTTATCCAAATAACTTTTTATTTCATAAGTAAAGCTACTTAGAAGTTTACCTGTGTAATCATCAATTAAAGGAATTTTGTATCTTAGATCGTAACCATAGGCTGATAATAATAAGACTAGGAAGCATTAAATGTTATACCTGAATCATACCACCATTTAGCCATTGCCACATCCACATTATGAGTTGTTTCTCTAGATTGTAAGGCACTACAGATTAAAGGTTAACCTCTAAGAGTTGTTTGTGGCGAAAAAAATTAGACACATGTCTTCTTCTTTTCCTAACATCAAGTGCAACATTCCCTTCTTATTCGAGAGGAATACTGCCACCTTCAACATTCTCACTATCATCCTAAACACCAATAAAAGAACTTCCACTACCAATTTTGTAATTTAATATTTGGCTTCTATTTTTCTTATGCTGATACTCTTTAAGAAAAGTCTTCACTTGTCATTTCACATTATAGTTCACTTTTTTACAAGGCTTCACATCACCTTTGACTTCAACTAAATGCTTCTTTAATCTTATGATTCCTCCACTTTGCAAATGCTTATTGCAAAGCAGAAAAATGGTATGGTTCTTTATTTTGGGATCCAATCCAGCACGAGCCCAAACTAGATCATTGAATCTTCCTGAAGTGGATGAATTATCAGGAGTACTTGAACTTCCTTCCATTTATCTATATAAAAAAATGAAGACATGTATAAAAATTGGCTTAATAACTTCATATCAAATAAATTTGTGGAATGAAGAAATAGATCAATAATAGTTTCTCAATAGCTCATGTTTCTTTCTAAATCTAAACGTGAAATATATACATTGATTGCTACACTTTCACAACTATAACTCATTTTGTTTGATTACATAATTCAAACATAAAATCAAAACTATAAACTATTTTGTGTAATTATATAATTCAAAAATAAATTCACAACTATAATCTATTTTGTATGATTATATCATTCAATCAAAAACTCACAAGTCACAATTATAATTCTTTTTGTGTTATTACATAATTCAGTTATAAACTCACATATACAATTTAATTTGTATAATCACATAATTCAACCATAAACTCTTAAGTATAACTTATTATGTGATTTAACTATAAACTCTTAACTATAACTTATTTTGTACAATTATTGATTAGTTGATTAAATAACCCAATCATAGAAATAAACTAACAATTATAATTCAATTTTTATAATTACTAACCATATAATTCAACCACAAATTAACTAATCCATTTTGATGATTACAAAATTTAATTTATAATATAACCCAATTTATAATAAAGACTAATGTTTCATTCAAATTTCAATATACCTTAATCTCAAATTTACGACAAGAACAACCTCAAATTTAGTTGCGGGTAGGCTGCGGGCTGCCTGAATCTGGAGCTTCCAACTGGCGGTTATCTTTTGTTTATGTTCTGCGTCTGATTTTATAGTTAGGCTGAGGGGTTGCGGGCCCCCTTATTCGTCAATCTCTATCTTTGTTTGTTACTCTTTCATGAATCGCCTCCCTGTGCCCCCATTTTCTCTATTTCTTAAAATTTTATTATTTTTTCCTACTTCGGCTTCTATCCCTTGCCTATTTGTTTTCTTACTTTCGGTGAGAGAAGTGTCACCGGAGACAACATCATAATGCATTATGTTGATGATTTGGATCTGAGGTTTTGGCTTTGTCAAAGAGTAAAATATTAGAACCACAAAAGCGAATCTTCTGTATATACACAATGGAAGAAAAACTTGAGAGGGCAAAAAAATATAAAAAAAATGATCGCCAATGATTTTCAGATTGTGGTAAGAAAAATTAAGGATTAGGGTTAAAATTTTAGAAACTTACATTGGAAAAATTGCCGTTATTTAAAAATTAGGGTGATTTAAATTAAAATTAAGTTTAGTGTTAAATTAAAACTATTTGTGTATAATTAAATTTAACAGAACTAATATTACATTGGAGTTTATTATGATGTATTAAAGTTAATTATGATTAATTAGTATTAATTAGAATTTATTATGACTAATAAAAATTAAAAATAATTAATATTTAATTAAAATGAGTGGATATTACAATATCAAATGTTTTTATATGAGATTTACTTAAATAATAAAAAAATAAGAATGAGTATTATATTATATTTATGGGACATCTAATTAATAAATTCTTAACTTAAAGTTAAAATTTAAATTATTTTAAAATATCAGAATCCAATTTTTATTTTAATATAAATATTACGATACAAAATTTCCTCCAACTTCTGCACTAAGAAGCTAAAGTTGGCATCGCTCCTTCCGCTAGGTGCTGTCCACTGGCCCAATTGAAAGAGTTGAGAACTGATAGGGTAGCCCTCGGCTGAAAGAACCAGATTCCACAGGTCCATTGTAATATAGCAGAAGAAGAAGAACTGCTAACGTATAGCCGAACTCGGAATGAACGAGTGATTTCCTTGTGAAATTATTTATGGTAATAGGTAAGCATCAAGGAACCATAATTTAATATTTATTGCTCCCCAAATACTACAGTGATAAGATTAAGAAGCAAAAGAACCGAAAAGGACTGGAGGTATACCTACTACCTGTGCCATAGTTCTTTTTTTTTGTTTTGTGTGAAAAGTTGTTAAGACAGTAATGCGTCATTGTATTTTTAACATACGAATTTATTTTCACCTCTTTAAATGGTTTCATGTTGGAATTCCATTTTTATATTTTAAGTAGCATTTTGTTTAATTTTAAGTCATTTTAGTTTAATCTAATTTTCTTGTCCTTTTTTTTCCTCCTCAATAATATTTACATTATGTTTAAACTTATTCAAACTAAAATTTGCATTTCGGTCCAATTATGTATATACGCACATACATACATATATATATATATATATATATATATATATATATTTAGGTCATTGATTCTTACATATAACTCACTAATTATCAGATAAATTTAACAAAAATCACTTGATATGTATTTGATTTTACATTAATAGTAGTTAGATCAGTACATGTTTAACATTTTGTCTATTAAATTTTTTTTAGAATATATTAGTTTTGTATTAAAAATATGTTTTATTATAAATTTTTGATATTTTCATCTTTTACACTTAATTATTATACTTCATATATATAAATAAATAATCATTCGTAAATATAACAAAATTTGAATATTCACCTTCATAGTGTAAATTCTATTAACCCTTCAAATGATTTAAATAGACATAAACATATATATGTAAACATATGTAAATATAACAAAATATAAGTATTCACCATTAATATGAGTAGGTATATAATCATATGCATTGGAATGTATAACTTTTAATAATTCACTAATACATTCTCCCTCTATACTAAATGGTAGTTTGATCATCTTATTTCAGAAAGAAAATTCACTAATTTCATATAATTCATAGTAGGAAAAATTAAATTTCTTCTTTATATAACTTTATGATTATAATTGCATTGATACACTTAACCTATAATGTCATGAATAAGAAGAATTTTGATTACTTAATTTTCTTTTCTTATCATTTATATTAAGAAATAAAATTTCAAGATTTAATTCATATAAATCATTTTTAAGTAATTTAAATTTATAGTAAACACTGTCTTTATAGAAATAACAATTTTGGTTGTTAATTCTTAGTCCTTTAAGGCATATTTATGAATTTTAATAATCTTTTCTATGCAAGTTAAAATAGAAGGGTTATATGAAATAACAATTTAATTAATTCCAATCAAACAAAAAAAATGTAAAGAGTATAGAGAAGATAAATTATACACTAATTTTATAGCCATTCAATAAACAATCTTTGTCCATGTCTACTCCTTAAGTGTTAGAATTCCATCGAGCTCTTCTTTAAACTAAGTAAAGAGGAACCTTTTTACATCGATCTCTATGTATCCCAAGTAAAGAGTAATCTTTTAAAATCTTTCTTAAAGGTGAAAAGAAACCAAATTCTTCTTGGATCAATTAAATACAAGAAATAATCCCTAATTCTACTTCACAATTTGAATAATTCTTACTTTTCTAAGCCTCATGTTCACTTTACAATGAATGTATAAATACTAGAAAATGCTTTAGAACTCTTTTAAAATGTGTTCTTTTAAATCTAAAGGTCATAAAGTTGTCTAATAATTGAAAACCCAAGTATTTATATACACATTAGTTTAAGATGTCATTTGAAACAAAAAGTAGTCGTTGTAACGACTAGTAATAGTAATATCAGTTGATTATTATGACACATTCAATAATTAGTAACAATAACAATGATTGATCATTTTGATACATTGGTCAATAGATTTGTCCTATTGTCCAATTAATATATCAACTCTTATTGATACAAAATCACAATAATTAAAATTTTTCCCTTTCAAATTACATTGATCATACACTCAAAGACATTGATTGATGAATACGTTGCATTAGTCGACCTATGTATCAACTAGATTGATACAAGCTCATAATACATGATCTTGTTGCCTTTGAAGCCAAATTTGGTCAACCATACAAAGTGTAAAAACCATACAGTTGTCGATCACTAGCCTATTGATAAACTAGTGTACCTAAAAACATGTTTCTATAGATTTTTCAAGTTTGTTAAATTATCAAACTCATTCTCTTGATAAAGATTTGATTTAAATGCTTCTTAAAGATTTCCAAAAGAATGTTTTAAATATTAAAAGGTTTTTCTTTAAAATTCAAACTTAATCCCTTTTGGAAATCATTTATGTATTGACTTAAAAAGATAATATACTTATGCATGAAAAGCCCCTAAGTCATTGAAATGACCAAGAAGGAGATACATCAAAAATTATATTTTTATTTATAATGTTATTGTGCCTTGATCTTCCTTTGTCTTTGTTTTATCTATGACTTAAATGGATTTTAAGTTCATGAACTTCTCTTTATGGTCTATGTGAGGTGTCTCATGACTTTATAATGCATGACTTGAAAAAGTTTCATATTTCTATCTTTTAAGGCAAAAAAATAAATTATTGCAAGTTAATGTATAATTTATTATCATCAAAATTTATATTATAACCTCCCTTGATTTAACAATATCCCCCTTTTTAATGAAGAAAAAGCATGTTGTCACATTAGAAAAATCAATAGTGAAATTGATCATTTAAGTACACATTAGTTTATATCAAGGAAATATGAACTATGCATCATAAAAATCATCAATTTTATTAATTTCAAAGATTGATAATTAAATCAATTATCATTCAAGAACAAACATAGTCAATTAAGAAATGAAAAATTCAAATAGGATAATCACAACTAATGCATAGAAATCTTAACTAGATTGATTACCAAAAAAATTGACCATGAGAAAGACTTCATATTTTATAGCAATTGTAAGAAACTTATGATTTTTCATCTCTCTTTACAGATAATCTGCTAGTTTTATATAGTTCTAAACTTAAACTAGCCTCCATTCTTATGGATTCTTTAAAGTTTTTCATATATGTGTAAGGAATTGTAATAAATAAAAGTAAAAGTTTCCTTTATATTTATGTGAGTGGAGATATACTAGTTGATCAATTCTCTCAAGTAACAAGATTCAAGGTATAATAGCTCCCATTGAAATACCTATATCTACTCATGACAACTAAAAGACTTCCTTCAGGATATTGTTAACTATTCGTTTATTTTATCCATAAAAGAGTTAGTTGTTGGTTGCACAACTCCCTCTCATATGCTGGAAAAGCGCAGTTAATAATCTCCATTCTTAACAAAATTCATGTTCGTTGGAGTTCTCATCTTTCTCTTCTACTTAACTTGATCAAGCTTATATACAAAATTCTCAAGAATATTCTTTAGTTAGGGAGTGTCATTCAGTTAGCTCAAGCTAAAGTAAAAGTTAATAACTTTGCAACAAAAGAATAATGGTGGTTTAGGTATCACACCTTTTAAAGCCGTGAATAAAAAGCTAATTCTCACCCTTAGAGGTGTCTTAATATAATTTCTTTTTTCATCTTCCAAAAAAACTTATAAGGAGATAAATAAATTTGAAAATTGTTCTTTTATTAATAATAAGAACAAGTATAATGTCATATACATCAAACAAAAATATCTTAAATCAACCACTCCCTATAAATGCATCATCCATTCTCTTGAACACTTTTAATATCACTAACTCTTTTCTCCCTTTAAAAGCATAAATAAGAGATCAACTATTTGGAGAAGGAAGCAAGAGCCGATTAATGTGAATATTTCTTTAAAGTGATCTATTGTGAGATCTTAAAAGGAATCAAGTTTCCCTCGAAGTTAAGCAAGCTAAGAGAGCAACTAAGTAAGAGCTTAATGTAAAGCCATGATGTAGTCTGAAGGTTTTGGCCTCTTCATCTATAGGAAACTCAATAAAATGGTTTAGGATATGCTTGTTATTACCAACTTCATATATAAGAGTCTCATCATCAGGTTATTACCACTACATATATTATCTCTGTTGGAGTTTAGTCATTTATTCATTAATCAACTAGTGACCCTTGTAGTTAAAAGTGAAAAAATTAAAGAAAAAAGTTGATATTAACCTTATCATTAGTAGATGGGATATTTTAATGCTAAAAGATTGGTGTTGTTAAATTGGATTATATTGTTCATAATAACACCATCATGATGAATATTTTCACGTAGCATTATAGTGGAAAGGAACTGAACATCATCATGGCCTAGAAAAGTAAAGTGTTCACTAAAAGAGACAAACTTATATTTGATAAAGAGATGGTGAAAACAAGGGATGACTTTAAGGCCTCGAGATTTTTTGGATTTTTTGGTGACTTCCTCCCTATTATATAGCTCTCAATAGTTTTGAAACTTCTAACATAGAGTGAGGTCTAACTTGGTATTTTGCAAGATAACTATAGTAGGAGTAATCCTCTAGTATGGGAAGATAAAAATGTCATTAATCAGATTATTAGTGAGGTGAATTTCCACATCTTGGACTTTGGAAAAGATACATGATTTATTATGAATTGTATAAGGTCTAGAGTTGCAGCATTATAACATTATAATTATCGGAATCACTTAGCAAGACTTGGTGAGCAATGGTTCAAACCCTTGATAAGTGAAATATTGAATAAGTCTATAAACTTTACATTGGTCTAAATAAGTAGGGGAAATAACACATATTTTTGTTTAAGTCATGTTGAAGTTTTAAATGAAATTTTTTTATTGTAAGTATACAAATTGTATCTTACAATATATAAAATATCATCCCACAAGAATTAGATTAGTCACCTAACAATTTTTGTAAAATTTGTTTAAGGTAAACAATAAGATAATTTACTAAAAATTAAACTAAAAAAGAATTGATAATTAAACAATGAAATAAGTAGCAATAAATTTATTGATTAATCAATGATGAAAATTAGGAATTACTTCTAGCCTTATTTATTTTCACTTCAACTTCTTAATTTAATACTATTTGACCCTAGATATCCAATAATTATGATTACCTTCTCTTGAGATCTATTCAATTATTCCCAGTTAAAATAGATAGAAATTGAATTGTAATCTCTCAATCTATTTAAACTCTTCCTAACTATACAATTAGATTTAAGGAATCCTATGGATAAGTAATAAACAATTAATATCTCTCTTCAATTTCTTATTAATTTGATGTTTATAGGTCTATTGAGGTACCATCTCTCTCTGTGCAATGTAACATAATTGATCTAATGTAATCTCTCAATTCAAATTGAATATAGAGCAATAAACATGACAAGTATATTTCACTAAATCAATAATGTAAACTTTAATAAATAAATCAAGAGTAATTCCTAAAAGGCGGTCATCGTTAGTATTTAAAATTAGTAGAGAATTGAATATGGATGTCTTCTCTTATTTGCCTTAAATTGGAAACTGTAGGTTTTGTTATTTAGATTTTGCTCCTTTTTATCTCCTTTTTTTTAAAAAAAGGTTTTCCATCTGTCAATTGATGTTTTCTCTTCCTTTACACATTCTTAAGCCTTATAGGATTTTTCCATATGGTTATGTTCCAAAAGTAGCCCCAAATTATCAAAAGTATATAAAATTCACAACTTAGGATTCAAGATTGTGTAAGGCCTTGCTCCACCAACCTGCTGTTGATTTATGTACGATTGTGCCAGATATTATTTTCAATGTTTTCTTCCTCATTTCTTCAAATTTTCTTGTCTCCACTCATCATCAAACATATCAAACAACCCTTAAAACATACAATTAAGATCAAATTCTCATCTTAAAGAAAAATCAAACAATCAAAGCACTAACAAAAACATAAATCTAAGTCCTAAACACATGATTATCATCTAAGAAAATATTTAAAACACACTATAACACCTAGAGACATACTATAATTTATGTTAGTAGTGTGCCCTAGGCCAATGGATATTTGTGATTCATGTATTAACATTATGACTTGTTAATAATATATTA
>JANQAP020000075.1:457832-486259 GCA_026874005.2 Erythroxylum coriaceum
CTATCCATTTCTATACCTTGACATGATATCTTATATCCCAAAACTACACCCTCTTACACTATGAAGTGGCATTTCTCCTAGTTTGAAATCCAATGTGATTCTTCATATCTTTGAAGTACTCTATCCAAAATTTTCAACAATTGATCAAAAAAGTCTTCAAAGATTGAAAAATTATCTACAAAAACTTCCACAATATCCTGAGTCATATCTACAAAAATAGACATAATATACCTTTAAAAAGTTGCTGGTGCATTGAACAACCCAAACAACATTTCCCTATTGACAAATGTTCTATAGGGATATATGAAAATGGTTCTCCTGGTCTTCTGGATAGATAAAAATCTGATTATATTTGAGTGTCAATTAAGAAAATAATAAAATGCGTGGCCAGCCACCCTTTCAATCATTTGATCCATGAATGGTAGAGGAAAATGATCCTTCTTATTCACTGTGTTGAGCTTATAGTAATCAATGCAAATTGTCTAGACTTTAACTATATGAGTAATGATCATCTCATTGTTTTCATTCTCCATCATTGTTATGCCTCCTTTCTGAGGTGCACATCGTACCGGACTAACCAAATCACTATCCAAAATAAGGTAAATAATAATCGTATCCAAAAACTTCATTACTTACTTCTTGACCACTTCTTTTATATGAGGTTTATCCTTATTTGTTTTTGCCTCACTGCTTTACTTCCTTTTTCAAGGTTAATTCTATGTATCACCACATTAGGACTTATGCCTTTTATGTCATAAATTTTCCATCCTATAGCTCTCATTTTTATCCTAATGGTTTCTAACACTTTCTTTTCTTATCCCCCATCCATCTAATTTGAAATTATGATAGGTAAATTATGGCCCTCATATAGAAAGGTATACTTAAGCTGTGTTGGTAAAGGCTTCAACTCGAGAGTGGGTGGTTTTTTAATAGAGGGTGGCACGAGTGCTTCTGATCTCACTAAGATCTCTTCCTTCAATTTATCACCATACTCCTTTCCAAGTTCTCCTTCATTTTTTACTTCCTTAACACTCACTTCTTTTGTATTACACTCTTTTTACTCTTTTATGCATTCATCCATTATATCAATCTTCATGCAAGAGCTGCTTTCCTTTGGATTCTTTAATACTTTATTCATGTTAAATTCAACTTGCTCATCACCAATATGAAGAATAAGTTTCCTTAGTGGACATTTACCAATGCCTTTCCAGTGTTCATAAATGATACGCTAAGAATTAGTAGGCAATTCCTATCCTCTTCAAAGTTTAACACTACAAAGTCCACTAGAATAATGAATTTGTCCCCACCTTGATTATCATGTCCTCCGCTATACCAAATGGTTTCTTTGTGGATTGATTTTCCAACTAGATAGGCAAGGAAGTCAACTTTACATCTCCTAGCCCTAATTTCCTAAAAATTGACAAAGGCATAAGATTGATATTTACATCACATAAACATTTAGCAAATTCTAAATTACCAATGAAACAAGTTATAGTAAAACTTCCTAGGTCCTTTAATTTTAAAGGCTTATGGCTAGTAATTATGGAGATGTGGCTTTTAGTCAAGGAGACTATTTGATTGTCCTCTGAAGTTCACTTGTTTGATAGGCATGTCTTCTAAAATTTCCTTGAAAGACAAATTGATTTGTAATTTTTTTAACTTTTCCATAAACTTTACAAATTACATATCCATTTAATTCTTCTGAGCCTCTGTGAAAATGGAATCTTCAGTGCATATAAAAGGGAAGGGATATATGGAGTTTCCTCTTTCTTTTCTTCTTTCTTTTCCTTTTTCTCTTGGTCTTCTCCTTAGTGGGACTAAGCTTTCTTCTTGGATAGTTCTTCAAACTCTTTCCCACTCCGAAGTATAATAGTTTTTAGTTGCTCCTTTGGATTAGACTTCGTGTTGTTTGGGAGAATTCCCACACTTTGTATAGGCGATTCCTTGGCTAATTAGCCTACTTGAACCTCTAAATTGTGGATAGAAGATGTATGATTCTTTGTAACTTAATCAAACTTGGTTTCGCCCTCTTTTAGTTCTCATCTTGGCTTGTAAATTTGCAATTTAACATATCCATCAACTTGTCCATCTTTGATTATAATGAATCGAGCCTATCTTGTTGAAATCTTGGTGGGCCTCAAGCTCTTATTGGATTCCCTGCAGCATTGTTAGATTAAGAAAATTTTGGTTGGTTCTTCCACTTAAGATTTTAAATATTAGAATAGGGGTTATTACAACTTCGACCATATTGTGCTCCCATATAGTTGAGCGGCCGCATGTTATTGTTTTCCATTAGGAAGTAATCAGCTGATACATAACTTTTTTGAATCTATAATTCACATCTATGTTGAATTACCTTGAGTGGGTTGGAAGAAGTGGCTTTTAGGCTATTCAATTGTTTGGCTAAGTTTGATACTTCTACTTATAACATTTTCACTAAATCTATAATAAATGCTCTTTTTTGATCTCTAAAGGTTGGTTGCAGTTTACTCTTCTTTGACATTCATAGACAACCGTTGTTTACCATCTTTTCTAACAAATTATGCACGACATCAATTGTTTTCCTTATTAGCAAACTACTAGCTGTTGCATTTATGATGCCTTATATGGGTGGATTCACACCATTATAGATCATTTGTAGAAGGAACTCTTTGGGCCAATTATGAAGTGGAATATTGAGCAAGTTTTACCTCTAATAAAACCCTTAATATCCACAAGTATACGAATCGTAACTTGTAATATCAAAGGCGTCGATCCCATGGAAATAGTTAAAACTAAATGAACCTAACTTTATCTAAGGAGATAAAAAGTGATTTTAATAAAATACTAACAAAAAATTAAAACAATTAAATTAATCAAATATTCAAATGACAAATGAGGTACCATAAATACGTAAGGAAAATCAAGGATGAAACTTAGGATTTATTCTATCGTTATTTTATTCTTTAGCCCCTATTGATTCAATTATATGTTGATTATAGATCTTCTAAGGGATTGACTACTATCTCTCAAGACCTAATCAAATAACCCTGATTGATTAACCTTAATTGAATAAGAAAATTCCAAAATTGCAATCTCTCAATTCACAACTCTTTCCTTAACAATTTCAATTAGTTTGGAAGTTATCAATCAAATAATCAAGTTATCACATAAGATCTCTCTATTTAAATGAAAAGTGTTAAAATCCTTAAATCAAGGTAACTCGAACTGTAGTAGAGGATAAAAAACAATCCCCAACAATGAAGATAAAAACTTATTGAAGTTTTAAATGAAAAAACTTCATTTACTGTAAGTATAGAGATTTTATCTTATAGTATAAAAAGTATTGTCCCACGAGGATTAGAATTGTCACCTTATAATTCTTTTAAACTTTGTTTAAGGTAAAAAATAATATAATTTACTAAAGATTAAACTAAAAACAAAGAATTGATAATTAAACTATGAAATAAGCAGCAGTGAATTGATTGATTGATCAAAGATGAAAATTAGGAATTACTTCCATCTTTATTTGTTTTCACTTCATCTTCTTGATTTAATATTATTTGATCCTAGATATCTAATAATTATGATTACCCTCTCTAGAGATTTAATCAAGTAATACCAATTAAAATAGATAGAATTGATATATCAAAACTTAGGGATGTCTAGACCCCTTATTGGATGGCCTGTGGCTCAGACTAGCCCAACCTTACTTTTTAATAAAAAATTTACAAAACGACATCATTTTTGTTGTTCTAGTTAGGCCATGGGCCAGCTTCGCCCCATGCTTGGCCCATGGCCCGATAAGGCCGATCTGTTTGCAAACCGGGCCAACATTGCCAAGCCTATCAAAACTCTTCTTAAATGTGCAACTAGATTTAAAGCCATTCTATGGATAACTAATAAATAATTAAGATATCTCTTCAATTGTTTATTACTTTGATGTTTATAGGTCTATTAAGGTACCAGCTCTCGGTATGCAATATAACACAATTGATCTAATATAATCTCTCAATTTAAATTGAATATAAAGTAATAAACATCACAAACATATTTCATTAAATCAATAATGTAAAGTTTAATAAATAAATTTAGAGTAATTCGTAAAAGGAATTTAGTAATTCATAGATGTAATTATATGTTCCGATTAAGTCAGCATTAATATTTAACAATAATAAGGTAATAAAAAAAGAGTAGAGAAGTGAATCTGGATAACTTCTCTTCTTTGCCTTGAGATGGAAATTGCAATTTTAGTTTTTTACATTTTGCTCTTTTTAGTCTCCTTTTTTTTAATATTTTCGATCCACCAACTCATGTTTTTATCTTCCTTTATATAGTCTTGAGCCTTTTGGGAATTTATTTAGGGTTTTTCCATATGTTTTTGTTCCAAACATATCCCCGAACTCTTAAAAGCATAAAAAACTCATGAATTGGAAAAGCTCCTTGCACGATTATGTATACCATGCATGATCATACATGGCCTTGCTCCCGCTCTCTATTATGATTGTGCATGGATGCAAGATTGTACCAAAGAGCCACCAACTTGCTGCTACTTTATACACGATTGTCTATGGCTTGATATTATTTTTAGCTTTTTTTTATCTTTTCTTCAATTTTTCCTATCTCCACTCATCATCAAACACTTCAAATAACTCTTGAAAAATACAATTAAGATCAAATTCTTACCTTAAAAAATAATAAATCAAACAAATCACTAACAAAAATATAAATCTAACTCCTAAACACATGATTATCATCTTAGGAAATACCAAAAACACACTATAACACCTAGAAAATATTATATAATTTACACCTACTAATTTACGCAAACCATAATTAACAAATTTAGGTGAGTGAATATTAAAATACTCATCCTTATGACTAGGAGGAAATAAAGGTGGAGGAGGAATAGGGGAACATTTCATGATTATTCCAAGTCCCAACTGGCTTTGGAGGTTACTACATATAAATAAGAACATTAAGATAAGAGGCTAGTATGCTCTTTAGATGTGGAAAAAGATTTTCTTTAAATCCTAACCATATGAATAAGAAGTAAGAGAAACTTAAGAGTTTTAAAAGGAGATCTAGTTCTAAGATGGATATAGGAGCAACAGTATTAGGTGATGTGTGTATTTTTCAAAAACAACTAGAGATTACTAGATAAGTGAGCATATTATTCTTATAGTAAAGTCTAAGTGAATATGAGTGTCAATCCCACAAGGACTACAAGTAATAAATGTTTTTCTATTATCTGATATGACAAAACAAATTATTGATGTAAAAAGAATGATTAATTGAAATAAAATTACTAAAATGAAATAATAAACCAAAATAACAACTAGGAATGAAACAATTAATTGATAAATAAGTTCCATTTGTAGAATTTCCTTAGAAACTTCCTATACTTGAATTTATCCTAATTCAATTATTAACTATAGTTTGTTGGATTGTTAGAGATACCAAAGTTACAACCATACTTTTTCTCAACACATATAGGCCCTAACTTTAGGTTAATTGATTGAAATCTCTTTCTAATCAAAAACCCAAGGAATTCATTAACTGATTATATTATTTTCTTTGATAGATTTGACTCTAACAGAAAAGATTTATTTGGTTTTATCTTTAGGATTCCATTAACTCTTATTATTCATACCAGAATCTATTCATATATATGATTTCTCAATCTCTATATATTGAATCTAAAATTGAATCATAACTTAGAAAATATGAATTCAATCACAAGTAATAATCATGAGTAGTTTATAATATAACTTAGTTCTTTTATTAAATTAAATAAACAATCTAAAATGATAGTTATAGGATTCATCCTATCTAGATCTATCCTAATTTGATTCATAGTAAGAATAAGAAAACCAACAACAATAAAAAAGAATATAAATAAAAAGAACTTATTTTTATTAATCTTTAAATCTATCTAAAGTTGCTTCCTTTTTGTCTCAAGATACTCTAATTCATCATTCTAATGATTTGTAGTTATCCCTTATTGCTTTATATCTCTTTCTCTTTAATATAAATAAACCCTAAAATCTTAAAATAATTGGACCAATATGGGTCAAATATAGACTTATATTGGTCGTGTATGCCTCCCATTGACAAAGCCTAGGATTTATAAGAAAATCACTACTACATGGTTCTATTACATCCAATATGACTTCAATAGGAGTGCCATGTTGGTGCCCAATACTAGACCCATATTCCTCCAAAGCCATGCCAAAACTTCTTTAGCTTGGCTCTAACTTGATCGAGTTAGTTTCTTCTTCATTGGAGAGCTAAAACAAGGCTAACAAATAAACTACAAGTCAAATTGTGTACCAAATATAATAAAACCATCCAAACATAAGCAAACTACTCTCAAAATAATGTTAAAACATAACCTTATTAAGACTTACCACTAGTATCTATGGAGGATCAAAGGAGAACCTATAAGAAAAGTCATTTTAATAAAATTCTGAAATACCAACACCATCAACTTTAAATCAAAATGAATCTCATCATAAAAAATCCAATTCATGCGTGAATGTTCAAAGGTTATATCGAAAATGTCAAAATGGATTAATTTAAGATGAAATTAATCAAAATTAATAAACTTAGGCATGAAAGAGTTTGATTCGACCTTTAATTTTGCAAAATGGTTGCTAAAAGGATGCAATTTATTCAAAAATTTGAAAAAAGATTCTAATTTTATCATTATTCCAAAGTTAAAAATTTTAATTGGAGTAAGAGTTAATAAATTTAAACGAACTTAAATGTTGGAATAGGTCAAATATGCTCACAAAACAAAAAGATATACAATTTCAAATAATTTGAAATCCAAATATATAATATTAAGAAGTACCCATAAATCAAATTTAATCAAATGTAAAGATAAAAATATTCAATTTGAAGTTAAACAAGATTAACTCAAGTTTAAATTTCACTAAAGAAACATCAATTTGAGGAAACTAAAAAAATTTAAAGGAACTAGTAAATTTTCAATTCTAAAACCCTAAGATGCTTAATTTTCAAATTTCATGTAATCTAAATGAATTTTCATGAAATTGAATACATAGAAGTTTAGAAATAATGAAATCAGTAGAAATTTATCAATAATTTTCAAAAAAGTTATAAAATTTGAAAAATCCCAAATTGAATGAGAGTTAGGCTTTACCCCAAAATGAAATGCAAATTAGTGTTGATGGAATTCTATTCTAGAGGTATAGAAGAATCCGTTATAGCTTTATGTGTCATTCGATGCTTGTTAGACAGAGAAGCTATAAGAGAGAGAAGATGACACCAAGAAAGAGAATTCCAAGAATGTTGATTGAATCATAATGATATGCCAGAAGGTGGAGTGATTATGATGGAGAAAGTTGAAATGGAGAGATTGAAGGATGATGGTTAAGGGTATAATGACACTTATTGGTTTTTAGAGAAACAAAAAAAGAAAAAGAAAACAACAATATTGGTTTTTAGTGAAATAGGTGAGTGAAAGGAAAAAAAAAGGTGTTTAAAAATGACTATATTGGTTGACGATTGAATCACATTCATTAACCAATACGTCTACAAAACTACTAACAAACTTACGATAGATAATTGCCTTTATTTTTGTTGGGAATTAATTCAAATTTTTAGAGTTGTTAAAATTCCTTTAGAATAGGTTTTAGTTTGTTTTTAATCTTATCTTATAAGTCAGATTTATTAGCTCAAATATCTATTTAAATTTTTGTATTTTGTCTATATAAGGCAACCAAGTTTATTAATAACATGTCTCAAGTGTTTCTTATTCTTTTATCTTTATCGTTTCCCATCTTATACATGTTTCTTTTTTTTAAATTCCAACATGGTATCAGAGCTCTCAATGATCTTGAGGGACCTATGAGTGATTAATGCTTTACATGCTCAAGAGCAAAGAAGGGCAATGAGAGACCAAGAAAGTGAAAAGATGGTGGAGGGAGCCTATCAAGCAAAGGTTCTGTCGTCAAAATAGAAAGGAAATATTTATTAATATGGCCATTATGAGCAGTTTGGTCATGAAGAGAAAGATTGCAGATTGAAAAAGGAATAAGCAAATATGGTGGAGTTGGTTAATAAAGAAACTCTTTTTTGAAAGTTGGTGATAAGTGCACCAAGATGTGTTTGGAGAGACATGCTCCAATGATTTTAGATTGGTAAGAAGGGCATCAACAAGATGATGAGAAGTGCATCAATTGGCGAAGAGAAGTGCTTCACAGAATATTCTGAAGATAGAGAGAAGTGCTCCAGAAAATTTAATTAAGAGAGAATGTTGGGAATTAATTCAAATTTTTAGAGTTGTTAAAATTCCTTTAGAATAGGTCTTAGTTTGTTTTTAATCTTATCTTATAAGCCAGATTTATTGGCTTAAATATCTATTTAAATTTTTGTATTTTGTCTATATAAGGCAACCAAGTTTATTAATAAAATGTCTTGAGTGTTTCTTATTCTTTTATCTTTATCGTTTCCCATCTTATACATGTTTCTTTTCTTTAAAATTCCAATAATTTTTCTAAAGAAATTAGTCAACTGCACTTCCATATAGGTTAATCCACATAACTTAAAATTATAGATTTTAGTCCAAAATGCATCCAAACTAATATTAAAATAATATAAAATTTAATTATCTAAGAATTACTAATCAAAAATAGATTTAAGCAAAAGGTGATCCTAATTAAACAGAATTCCTATTAAGCATACCCGATTCTCTCCTAATCATGAAAAATCCGTATTCAATCATTGTTGATGAATATATGAGCCAATTGATGCATTATATAAACAAAATCTATCCTAATATCCCCTTTTGCATATGATCTCTAATGCAGTGAAGTCGCGCTTTAGCGGGACTTCAACTGAGTGTTGATGATGATGATGATGTTTAGTTCTAAAGTGTTGAATGGGGGGTTTATTGTAAGGCAAACAAAATTAGTGCTATCATATCTACTAGGTATCTTGGTAAGTTCTATGCTATAATCTTTAGTTGTTGTCTAAGTTAAAAAATTTATACACAACAATTACTAGCTTCCAAATATTCAACTTTCATAGTTGATAAGGTAATTGAATTTTGTTTCTTACTAAATCATGAAACTAATGCATTGTGTAAACATTGAAAAGTAATGAATATGCTCTTTATATCCAAAATCCACCAATATAAGCTATATTCGAATAGCTAATCAAATGAAAGAATGTATGCTTAAGATGTCAAAGTCCTAATGAAATGGTTCAAAATAAATATTTAAGTATGTGCTTGATGAATAAAAGATAAGACTCCCTAGGACTTGATTGAAATCTATCACACAAGCATACACTAAATATAACGTCAAGCCTATTTAAGGTGAGAAAAAGTAAACTACTAATCATACCTGTATAGAGCTTTACATCAACTGACTTGCCATTTTTATTGTTATTTAACTTAGTTGTGATACTTAAAGGTATCCCTAATGGCTTGGCTTGTTCCATACCAAAGTGATTGAGAATTTCTTAAGTGTACATAGCTTGATTGATAAAGATTTCCTCCTTTAGTTGCTTAATTGGAAGTCCAAGAAAGAAGTTTAGCTCTCACATCATTCTCATTTCAAATTCTTTACTTATTCACTTAGAAAATTCCGGACACAAGTTTCATTAGTTACATAAAAAATAATACCATCAAAATTTATTTAAATAATTAGAATGTCAGGCTTATACTTTTTGATGAAAAGAGTTTTATTGACCTTGCCTTTAGTAAAATCCCAAAAGAAATACATTTAACCCACAATATCAAGCTTTACAACTTATTTCAAATCATATCAATTTTTAGATATTTTATGAGCATGGTTAGGTGCATCACAAATTTAAAAATTAGGAGGTCCATCAACATAAATTTCTTGTTGAATAAAACCATTTAAAAGTTAATTTTGACATTTAATATGTATGAAAAATACTCATTTTCCTTAGTATTTAACTATGTTTTCTATCAAAATTACCTTAGTTTAATTATTTTTGTTTCCTTTAAGGTAATTGTGGAAGAAGTTTTTAGAGGAGTGACATAGCCAAAATAAAGGTATTGTAAGTAAATATATAAAGAAAACACCATTTATTGGTTGGACATGATGATGTGCCAATTTATGTCTCTCCTAGACAAGAACTAGACAGAAACATGGTTTGATACATGGGATAAAGGAAGAATATGTAGTGAAGAGAAAGGAAACAAAAAGTTACGTAACTTGAGGAAAAATCATGGCTCAACTCATGTCAAATTCCAAAATATGTATAGAAAGTCATACTCTAGAACTTAGAAATTTACACAATCCCATATTGTGTCTATGTTAGGTAAAATTTATAAAAGAAGCAGTAAAAATTAAAAATTAAAAAATAAAAATTTTGTTCACTTTTCTTTTATTCTAGACTTCAGTTTTGTTTAGGTTTGGCTACCAATTACCTAAAGAGAGCTCAAGAATACATCTCAAAGTTCTTTTTAATATAGAAAGATATGATCTTATTTTGGAAATAAGATCATAATAGAGATTTTATCAAGGGATACCAAGGAATGAGTTTTCGTTCTTTTCAACTATTGCTTTTGTATTTACAAGGATGATATTGGGGTCAAATATTATCTAGAGTATATGAGACCCTATAGAGTTTTATATGTTTTGATTAATTTTCAATAAAGCTTTCTATGATTGAAATTTACATATGTTGTTCTTAGCGTTAACCATACATAAGTGGAAGTGTAACAACCCATTTTCCATGCTAAGGGCTAGAACCTCAGAATACTGAACATGAGAGATATTATCGAGAAGTCGAAAAGTGCATTTCATGCTCATGCGTAATATAGCATACACACACATGTGAATATTTATTTTTGTACACATTAAAATGATTATACATGCATTCATTGACACTTTCCAGGTATAATTAATTTATAAATGTGATTATGATGTGAATTGTGATTCATATGTATTGAAAATTGAATTGGTGTGTATAA
Organism: Erythroxylum coriaceum; assembly: GCA_026874005.2. Taxonomy (NCBI): domain Eukaryota; kingdom Viridiplantae; phylum Streptophyta; class Magnoliopsida; order Malpighiales; family Erythroxylaceae; genus Erythroxylum; species Erythroxylum coriaceum. Next base: position 468,787 of record JANQAP020000075.1, read on the forward strand.
GTATTGATTTAGAATTTTTTGTGAAATTTAGGAAAATTTTTGAAATTTTGAGTAAATTTTGGACTAGGAAAAATGCCAAATAGCAGAATATTTGATAAATGGTAGCAGAAATAAGTGAAGAATGACAAAAGAAATAATTGATATATGATATTAGGATTTAGTGACAAATTTCATGAAAAATTTGGGAGACAATTGGTGTAGAAATTGGAGATAAATGGACTAGTTAAATAAGAGAACCAAGTGAAACCTATAGAGATTGAACACTTGTCACTTTTCAAGCCATGTCTTAACCCACGAAACTCTTCTAAGTGAAAGAATATCTTTATTTCTAATTGTCTTCCAATTTATACATTGCTTTCATCTTTGTTAATCTCATCTTCTTCAATCTTCTTCATCTACGATACTCATTTCTCTCCCTCTCAACGTGAACCTTATTCTCACCTTTCATTTGCTACTCCCATTTTCTTGTCTTCATCATATTTGTCACTAAAGACCTAACTCTACCATCTTTGGAAAGATAATGATTGTATGGTGTTGAGAAACTAGGGTTAAAAGTGATTTGAAGACTTTGAAGGTAAACAAGTAAGTATAAAGCATTACTATTCTTGATTTGTTGAATGAAGCATGTATGATGATAATTAGAGGTTATATGATCATAAGATGGTGTTTTATGTATGTTGGAACATGGTTGATGAAATGAACACACCAGTGTCTTGCTTTTGCATATACGATGATCAATATTTCACAAGCTGTTATAGAGATGAGTTTGAAATTGAATGAGCATTAAAATGGTGTAGAAAGAAGTGTAGAAAATTGATTTGTAAATAGATGTTCATGTTCTGTTTTTCTTGGTATGTAACATGTATCTCTTTGGTTGTTTTAAAGATGAACTAAAATGAGTTTAGAGCTAAAGAAAGGGAGTGATGTGGTGTCTTGAAATGAGGTAAATTAGAATGATAAATTAGAGATGAAATGAAGTTGAACATCTGCAGAAAATTAATGATGAAAGTGTATATGAATATGTTCTATTTTTAGTGTTTATGATCAATCATGGATTTTGATTTGTGTGCAGATGATATTGAACTAAAATGGAGTTATGAATGAAGGGGAAATGATGATGAATTAAGCTAGAAATGTTAGACTAAGCATATGAGGTGTCGGATGTAATTTGGAAGAGTTGAAAGAGCTGGAAAATTGGAGAAAATGGCTGGGATTTTTCGGATGGAAGCATACCATGATTGTGGGAATGCCTAACAAAGGCAAAAAGTTTCTGCCAATAAATCCCACGATTGTGGGAAGTTGTCCATGATCATGGGAATTGGTTAAACATCAAATACACTTCTTTTATGTGTGGTTTGCAACAATAAATGGTTTGGAACTTTCATATGATGCATTTAGGCTTGAATGAAGCTTGAACTAAGCCTAGAATGATGCTTGAATAAGTGATAAAATGAGTGTTATATTTAAGGTGAGGATAGAAGATAAAACTTAAGAATGAAATGTTATGTATCAAGTGTTCACATCTAAAATTTTGAGATGTCATGGGAATGAAAATAAACCTTTGAAGGCTAATGTGATCCAAAGAAGATAAATGTTGTGTATTAGTAAATATGAATAATGAATTGAGTATTTTGTGATCTTAAAAATGCTAGAATAACCTTAGTAAATGATTAAATGATGAATTTAGAATAATCTCGAATAATTGAGGTGTTAAACTAAGTTCAATTTAGACATACATGAGCTTTGAATTATGAATAATCTTGAAATATGAATTAAGGAAATATATCTGAGATTTTCATTGAGCATGCATTATACATAACACATATACATGTGTATATGATTGAGTATTTATGTGAATATGCAAATTAGTAATGTGTAAATGTGTATGTTTGCACGATATAGAAGAGCAATTAGAATTACAGCATCCACATTATCGAGACATCAAGGCAATAAGCTATCTGGAGCAAACTGTGAGTAACCTAGATGGTCTCACATTAATAAATTGTTTTATTTAGAATTCTGTTTTGAATTATTATATGATGTGAATGTGTTGATTATGGACATTGAATGTTTGAGGCGTTTTACACATGAATACCATTTTGGAAGTGCTCATTATATGTGAATTTGACAGAATAAGTGATACTCAACTTAACTGTTGAATGCCAGACCAAGGTTCAATAATAAATGCAAATGAGAATGTGAACATGAATATGAATGTGAATGATTAAGCAATAGAGATTGATTGAATACATGTGATGCATTTCATTACATGAATGGATGATAACGTAAAGGTAGTTGTGACCGGAGTCGCTAGTAAAAAAGAGCTTAAAGCTCAAAATATGGTAAAAGCCTCTGGCTCACTGTAACAGCTCGGAACACCCGCTCACAGATATTGTCCGCTTTTGGCCTTGGCCTAGCCAAGCCCTCACGGTTTTGCTCTTCCCACCATCGAGAAAATGCCTCTATAAGGGAGAGGTATCTATAGCCTTATAAGGCCTACTTCGTTCCCCTCTCCAATCAATATGGGAATCTAACATTCCACCTCCCTCGGAGGCCCAACGTCCTCGTTGGCCCACAGGCCTGGATCTACACCCTTAGAGGCCCAACATCTTTGCTGGCACATTGGCCCAGGTACTGGCTCTGATACCATTATAACAGCCCGGACCACCCTGCTCACAGATATTGTCTGCTTTGGGCCTTGGCCCAGCCAAACCCTCATAGTTTTACTCTTCCCACCCTTGGGAAAACTCGTCTTTGAGGGAGAGGTATCTATAGCCTTATAATACCTACTTTGTTCCCCTCTCCAATCGATATGGAAATCTAACATTCCACCCCCTTAGAGGCCTAGCATTCTTGCTAGCCCACAAGCCTAGATCCACCCCCTTAAAGGTCTAGCGTCCTTACTAGCATATAAGCCTGCCCAGCATCCTTACTGTTACATCAACCTAGGTACTGGCTCTGATACCATTGTAACAGCCTAGACCACTCACTCATAGATATTGTTCGCTTTGGGCTTTGGCCCAGCCAAGCCCTCACAGTTTTGCTTTTCTCACATCTTGGGAAAACGCAGCTTTGGGGGAGAGGTATCCATACCCTTATAAGGCCTCCTTCGTTCCTCTTTCCAATCGATATAGGAATCTAACATTCCATCCCCTTAGAGGCCCAGCGTGTTTGTTAGCCCACAGGTCTAGTTTCACCCCCTTGAAGGCCCAGCGTCCTTGTTGGTACATTGGCTTGGGTACTGGCTCTGATACCATTGTAACAGCTCGGACGACCCCGCTCACAGATATTGTCTGCTTTGGGCCTTGGCCCAGACAAGCTCTCACGGTTTTGCTCTTTCCGCACATTCGCCTAGGAAAATGCGTCTTTGGGGTAGAGGTATCTATACCCTTATAAGGCATACTTTGCTCCCCTCTCCAACCGATATGGGAATCTAACATTCCACCCCCTTAGAGGTCTAGCATCCTTGCTAGCCCACAGGCCTAGATTCACCCCCCTTGGAGGCCCAGTGCCCTTGCTGGCATACCAATTTGAGTACTGGCTCTAATACCATTATAACAGCCTGGACCATCCGCCCACAGATATTGTCTGCTTTGGGCCTTGGCCCAACCAAGCCCTCACTATTTTGCTCTTCCCACCCTTGGGAAAACACGTCTATGAGGGAGAGGTATCCATAGCCTTATAAGACCTACTTCGTTCCCCTATCCAATCAATATGGGAATCTAACATTCCACCCCCTTGGAGGCCCAGCGTCCTTGCTGGCCCACAGGCCTGGATCCACCCCCTTGAAGGCCCAGCATCCTTGCTGGCACACAGGCCTGGATCCACCTCCCTTGGAGGCCCAGCGTCCTTGCTGGCACATCGGCCTGGGTACTGGCTCTGATACCATTGTAATAGCCCGGGACCACCCCGCTCACAGATATTTTCTACTTGGGCCTTGGCCCAGCTAAGCCCTCACGGTTTTGCTCTTCTCACCCTTGGGAAAACGTACCTTTGAGGGAGAGGTATCCATAGCCTTATAAGGCCTACTTCGTTCCCCTCTCCAATCGATATGGGAATCTAAAATTTCACCCCCTTTGGAGGCCTGGCATCCTCGCTAGCCCACAGGCCTGGATCCACTCCCCTTGGGGGCCCAGCGTCCTTATTGGCACATCGGCCTGGGTACTGGCTTTGATACCATTTGTAATAGCCCGGACCACCCGTTCACAGATATTGTCCGCTTTGGGCCTTGGCAGCTGGGTACTGGCTCTGATACCATTTGTAACAGCCTGGACCACCTGCTCATAAATGGCCCAAAGTGGATAATATCTATGAACGGGTGGTCCGGGCTGTTACACTCACTATGTATAATGAGCCTTTTATCCCTAATAGATAAGGTACAGTTATTAATGAGCTCGGTATCCATAATAGATACGGGACAGTGAAAAAGACACTCAGTCATAACAACGTAATAATCAAATGTGAGTCTCATAAGCATTGCATATACATTTGATATGTATGTTTTGAATGATTGCAATGTATTATTGAATTGTGTTGAATGAGAAATGTGAGAATTGTTAATAAAGTGTTTTGTGATGCTACATGATGATAAATGAAATGATGTGAATTATGCGATTGTATGAATATGAGTGAACTATCAAGGATGGTTAACTCACTGAGTTCGCAAAACTCACCAAAATTGTAGCGTTGATTTTTTAGGTACGAGAGAGGTGACTTACATACTAAGACATTCTAGAAGAATCTTAGTACTACTTTTGGGATAGAAGAAATGGCTCAAAGATCGGTCAGTTGAGATTGAAGGATTTAGATAAAATTTTTGTATAATTCCTCATGTATGTAGCATATTTTGTAACAGAGCTGTAGACCCTGATAGGTCTTTGATATTTTATTACATGGATGATGTATGCAATGATACAATGTATGTTTTGTTTTATGAAATGAAAATGAGGAATTGGGTTTTTAGATATAGGGGTATTTGTGTTTTAAATTATGATGCTATGAGATAAGTGAAAGTGATATAGCTAGCGCACCGCTTCCATTGGGTATGTGCTCAAACGTCTAATGGATGTACGGGCATATGTCATATGGGAATGGGACACTACTACGCTTGGTATCAAAGCATGGTTTGGCATTAATAGTGATATATAGGAATATTAGACATGAAATATCGTGAGAAATGTGGATAGTGATAAAAGTTCTTGTCTATTATAAGTCATCCGTCGTAGGTGATCAAGTTGGGAGGTCAGCTGACATAAATGACCTAGAATCATTAGGAGCTAGTAGAGAGTCTTTGGTATCTCGACCTGAGAGAATGCCTCCAAGAATTCTCGAGAGAAGGAAAAGGAGGTACGACAAACTGTGAAAGCAGGGGACTATGGACTTCTACAGAAGTACAGACCTTATAGAGGCTGAGTGATGGCTAGAGAGAATGGAGAGAGTTTTTGATTATATGGATTGTGAGTCAGATGAGAAGTTCAACTATGCAGTTTCCCTACTGCAAAGTCTAACTTGAAGTGGCAGGACATTCTGAGAGTTTTCAAGGAGAACTATATGCCCAAAATCTACCTGAATAGAAAGATGAAGGAAGTTTTGGATTTAAAGCAGGGCAATTTATCTGTGGCAGAGTATGAGATAAAGTTCAACGAACTAATAAGTATACTACTACCTTGATTCCCATAGAGGAAGACAAGTGTAGGAGATTCGAAGACGGGCTGAACATAGAGATTGGGACGATGTTAGCCATTTGTAATCTGGGTAGTTTTACGAAAATACGAGTTGCCTTGATCAAAATTGAGCAATTGTTGAATGATAGTCAGTTAGAATATAGATCAGGGTCTAGACTGAAGAGGCCCAGTGAATCTCAGGATGGTTCTTACTAAAGGTTTAGCAAGCATTAGAATCGATTTTTTCAACCACCGGCTCGATCAAGACAGTCGGGGTTCAGATAGAGGGGTAGCTTTGTACAGTCTAGCAGTGAAAGAGATGTAGTATTGTGTAACATCCCATTTCCATACTAAGGGTTAGAACCATATATTTTTGTAATTGAGAAATAGCACTGAGAGAAAAAAATGCATTTCATGCTCATGCATAATGTTAGCATGCACACACGTGAATTTGATCATTGCACACATTACAATAATTTGTTTATACACTCATTTGATATTTTGTGGGTATAAATGATTGATTTAATGTGATTATAAGGTGGATAGTGAATATTTTGTTTTGAAAATTGATTTGGTGAATTAAATTATCAATTTAGAAATTTTGGAAAAATTTGAAAATTTTTTTGAAATTTTGGGTTATTTATGGACTAGGAAAAATGTCAAGTAGCAGGACAACTGTTAAATGATAGTAGAAATAAATATCAAATGGTAATAGAATTATTGAAAAGTGATATTGGGATTTAATGACTCATGTCATCGAAAATTGGGAGACAATTGGAGTAGGAATTGGAGACAAATAGACTAGTAATAAAGAGGACCCTTAGTCTTTCACTTGTCAATTGCTTTTCTTTCTTCGTAAGTCTCTCCTACCTTCATCTTCTTCATTCCTTCTTCTTTTTCTTCACGTTTTTGCTTCACCAAGCTTAATTAATGTTGCATTTTGCTCTCATCCATCATTTACTTCTATTTTCTTTGTCTTCTTCACCTTCCTACAAGAAGACCTATCCCATTCCTCCATGAGAGTTGATGGTTGTATGATACATGGGAAAGATAGGTTTAGGTGATTTTTGAATATCTTGAAGTAAACAACTAAGTTAAAAGCTTTACTCTTCTTGATTTGTTGATTGAAGCATATATAATGATGGTTAGAGGGCATATGATCATAAGATGGTGTTATATGTTTTTGACATGAATGAGAAAAAAAATCCAAATATGTACATGTCTTCTTTTATGTTTATGTTGATCTATGATTTAAATTGATGTAGAGATAATTTAGAGTTAGATTGAGTCCTAAGATGGGATTGAAAAAAAGTGCAAAAAAATGGATTTTTATAAATGTATGCACTTGATCTATTTTGAGTTAATGATCAAATATATATGACGAATTGTTTGTGAATGATATTGAGTTGAAATGGAGTTGAGAATGAAGAGTAAATGAAGTAGAAATGGTAATCTTTGTATAAGATGTGTTAGGTGCAAGAGGTTGGATGCTGTAAAATCTGGAAGATATAGCAGTAACTTGTTCGCTGATTGTGCTTTTATGAAAGTTCGTCGCGACCAACTCCTTGGTTCGTCGCAGCTAACTTGCAAGATTTCACGAGGAATTTTCCTCTTGGGATAAGTTCGCCGTGGTCAACTCCTTGTTTTGTCGCGGCCAATTTGGACAAGTTCGCCTCGGCCAACTCCTGGTTTCGCCGCGGCCAACTCCTGCACAGCTTAAATATTATTCAGTATTTTGATGATATATTGACCTGTAGTTATCCAAATGAGATGATTTTTAATTTAGAGTAAACTAGAGACATAGGGCTACAATTTGTCTAAAGAAATAAAATTTTAATTCTATCTCTAAGAATTTCAAAATCTGACTTGAAACTAAGTTTTGACTGAGGTTGTATCATTACCCGAGACAAAAATCATGTCTAGTTTATATTGAATAAACTGAAATGATAGAGGCTGAATTAGACAAAGATGTCTTCACAAAAGTTGTGAATTATTCTCTTAGATTTCAATTGGTATCAAGTTTATAATTTTTGGATATTTTAGTTGAGAGATATGAGTTGTACAAATTGACAACATGATTATGTCCTAGCCAAAGTGTCAAATGTACTTAGTCTGTGGTATTTTGAGCATAAATCATATAATAACCAAATTGAATGATTTTGGTATCATTAGAAACTTAAGAGATAGGAGAACAATTTTGTAGAAGAAAGTGTTGCCAAATTACTGCAATTTCCTGGTCATAATGACCATGAAAAATTGACCCGAAGGTTTGGAATTTTGGAGATATTATAAGGAGAAATGAGAGTTTGGATATTGTATGATTATATAATGTTAGAATAACATTAGTGAATGAATTGTTGGTATTAAAATACCAAAGACATGTGTATAATGGAAATGTAGAGGTTCATGTGATTGTAGTTGTGATTCAAAGGAAATGAGTAATGGTATTAAATAGAAGTGAATAAGAGTTGGATACTGTGAGAGCTAATAATGCTAAAAATGAAATGACTAGTAATTGAGTTATAAAATGTGAAATTGGATAATATACCCAGGATTGTCATTGAGCAGGCATTGTACATAGTCTATATACACATTTGTGCATAAATAAATACTTAAGATTGTGCAATTATTAATGTGTGTGCAACGTGTGTATTGCATAATATTGATGTGCAGGATAAAATGTCCACATCTAGACGTTTCTAGATCTTGGAAGCAAATGCTAATCTGGAGCATAGGTGAGTCGACCTAGATGGTCTCATTTTATTGTTTGTTCTGTTTTAAATTTCTGCTTTGAATTATTACTGATGTGAATATGATTGAGATAATTCCAGACATTAATAGTCTGAGGAGTTTGATAAATGTGAGAACATTGGAAGTGCTCCTTATATGTGAATTTGATAAAATATGTTTTTTCTTAACTTAAATGTTGAATGCCAGACCAAGTTCCGAAGAAAAATGTGAATGTGTATATGAATGAAATATGTGTATTCTCAACATAAATGTTGAATGCCAGACTAAGGTCCGATGACATATGAAGGCGAATATGATTATGGGATTATGAGCACTTTTAATTGACTGAATATATGTGATGCATTTCATTACATGAATGCATGAAACACAAAGGCTATTGTGACCGGAGTAGCCACCAAAAAAGAGCTTAAAGCTCAGAATATGAAAAAGAGCTTAAAGCTCATATAATGATTAAGAGCCTAAGGCTCACTATGTAAAATGAACCCGGTATCCCCAACAAATACGGGATAGTTATAGCCACTCAATCACAATAAAATAATAAATGAAAGTGAGTCTCATGTACATTGCATTATAAGTGATATGTGTATTTAAAATGATTGAAATGATTAATTTGAATGCTCTGAATGTGATCCTATATGTTAAATGAAGTGATGTAAATTATGTGAAAATATGTGAACTGTATGTGTTATGTGATTGAGTGAGCCATCGAGGATGGTCACTCATTGAGTTTGCAAAACTCACCTAAAAGTTGCAATATTTTTCAAGCTCAGAACAGTTACCCCGTTAGACAAACGGGAGTATAGCCACTGCATTCAAGTAAGAGATAGAGACCGGGATCAGTTCACGTCTGCATTTGTATTTTCTTATTTTTATATCGAATTGAGTCTTTCGCAATCATTGTAACATGTATATTTGAATATTTCTGTTTTGTAATAACTTTCCATAGTGGAAAGTTTTGTAAATGAGATTGATCTTGAGTGTAATAATAATAAATGTGATTTTGATGTTATTAAAGAAAAGAATGGGCCCAATTTGTAACGAGATTTTTCTGATTGACTGTGTTAGCATGCCACCCTCGAGGGATATGTTCTCGATCATCACTCAGGATGTGAGGTACTTGTCTTGCGAGAGTGGGGTGTTACATATTGGGTCAGTTACCAAATTGTGAGAATTTTGGAAAGCAACATTGTGGTGAATGCTGGAAGTTAACAGGAGCTTGCCTACCATGCGACTATTTTGATCATCAGATTAGGGATTGTTCTGCTATGTATGGACCACAGTCTGGAAGAAGAGGAGGAGTGGTAATAGAAACTACTGTCCAGCAGAGCCGAGCTAGTAGGTCTGGACAGAGAGGCTGTAGTAGAGGCAGAATGAGTTATGGGAGCCCTACTTTCAAGACCAAGGTGTAGAGCAACCAACTGCAGTCCCAGGCTCGAGTATATGCAATGACGAGACAGGAGGCTCAGAATTCTCCAGATGTCATTACAGGTGTGTTGCTTATATTTACTTTTGAGGCTTTTGCATTGCTAGATCCTAGATCTATGCATTATTTATCACACCGCATCTAGCATCTAGGTTGCATTATGATAGAGAACTATTGAAATATGGTTTAGAGGTTAGTACACTGATAGGTAGTACTATAGTGATAGGAGAAGTTTGTAAGTGGTGTTTGATCAGAATTGACTAGGCAGAGTTAGAAGCAGATTTAATTGTACTATAGTTAAAGGAGATAGATGTTATCTTAGGCATGGATTGGCTCACTGCTCATAGGGCTATCATAAACTGTTACACTAAGGAGGTAATATTAGAATCTCCTAATTAGTCAAGAGCAATTTTTAGAGGCATTTATCAGGCAGTGCCTATCAGACTGATCTCATTCGTGAGTGCTTTGAGGTTGGGGATGTGAAGCTTATTTGGCCCACGTTATCGATACTCGAACTGAGCAGAATGTGTAGGACATTATTATGGTTAGGGAATTTCTGGATGTATTTCCCGCTGGGTTATCTGGCTTCCCTCTAGAAAGGTGATAGTTTTCAATTGCATAATATTTTAGGGTTTAATTTATTATGTATTTAGTGTGAATTTGAGTGTTGAATATGCATTTAGGGTTTAATTACATTAGTTTGAGTGTTTTAGTGTTTTTATGGGTTAGATTAAGTCTTTGAGCTTAAATGTTATATTTTTGAGGTGTCATGATGCATTTGCTAGTGTTTCAGGGTAAACGGTGAAGAACGGAGAAGATTTGAAGAGTTTTGGGCCAAAGACCAAGCCTAAGCCACGATCGTGACAGAGAAGGACGAGCCAGCAGTAGCCAGGCCACGATCGTGACAGAGAAGGATGAGCCAGCAGTAGCCAGGCCACGATTGTGCACATGGAGCACGATCGTGATAGAAAGCCAACAAGTCAAGCCAGAATTATGCACATTGGGCCATGATCATGACAGAAAGGTTAAGGCGCTGGCCACGATCGTAGCCTTGCATCGAGCTGACAGAAAAACTCAAGTTTCGCAAGAGTTTTTGGACTGTTTAGACCCCGAGTTTGACCTAGAGCCTCAAAAGTATAAATAGAACATTAAAAGTCAGAGGTAGCTGTCTTTGGAGAGCCTAGAGAGTTGTGCAAGAGAGCTTTGATTCAGCCAATTTTGAGAGAAAACCTAGAGAGAAATCAAGAGATTGAGGAAGGAGACTAAGGAAGAGAGACACGAAGATGAGCCAGACATGACGTACTTCCCGAAACAAGTGATTTCTCGCTGTCGCTACCTCCCTAACTCTATTCCCGATGTATTTTCCATTTATTTCAGTCTTATTCTTATATAGGATTGAAATAAGTGTTGAGAATCGTTTGTGTTAAATGTTAAGTTTGTCTTTAAATTCTTCTTTTAATAACTTAGCAATAAACTGAGAAGATGAGCCAGGTAAAAATAATCAATTTGGGGTAACGAGAGTTAGGTGAATTGATAGGTTAAGAATTGAATCTAACGAGTAGAATTGTGTAACGAGAGATTGAGCATAGGTTCTCGGTAGTTTAATAGACAACCTAGAACTAATTTAGGTTTTAGGCCAATTGCGAATCGAGAGATTACAATTCCATAATTTAAATTAGGGATCATCAATTAGGGTTAAGAATTATAACTCGAGAGACAGTAATTCACCTTGGACCGTCTAGATCCGTTAAGTCAGTGATTGCATAATTGGTTAGGTTTTCCATTAATTTCTAATAAAAATCCCATTCCTCTCACTTAGTGATTTCTAGGTTAATTTCAGATTGGGTTGTGTAATTGCTATTTTGTTTACACTTCGGTATTTTAATTTCTCATAATTGTTTATTGATTGATTTGATTTCTGCATTAGTTATTTGTTTAGAATTTTACAGTTTAGGATAACCTAAGATTTTAGGACTAGATTAAGATTTATTGTAGGATCGACACTTTAGGTACTACGCGAATGACCCATACGCTTGTAGAATTTACTAAGGTTGCAAATAGTAAAACTTAGTGCGTGTAACCTTGCAATCAGGTTTTTGGTGCTGTTATCGGGGAAGGCAATTTAGTTCTATAGTTTAAGGCGTTAGGTTTGTTATAATTTTTGGTTTTAGTTCGTTCGTTTATTTTAGGAATCGTGCTCTTGCATGAACACAAGAGTCACGAGGGGTTCGAGTCATGCAGCGGAGGCGATAGGTTTAGACATAACACAATTAGAGCGCACCTTTAGGAAAGCTCGAGGAGAAGAAGAAGAAGAATAAGAGTTAGGAAAATCATAAATGGCCGAGGAATTTAAGAGAAACATGGACCAAAGAGTACAAGAATATCAGCAACGAACCCTCATGGACTTTATGAGGCCAGGGTTTAACCCATCTAACCAAGGAGTGCTAGGTCGCTAGTTCAAGTGGCCTTGTTCGAAATCAAACCAGCCCTCCTGAACATGCTTCAGCAGAACGTCCAATTTTATGGATTGGTGAAAGAGGATCTAAACACGCATATCGTAAATTTTCTTGAGATTTGTGATACTTTCCGGTATCACCAGATGTCGGAAGATGCTGTTAAGATTAGACTGTTCCCTTTCAAACTTAAGGATAGAGAGAAGGCTTGGTATCACTCACTGTGACGTGGGAGCAGCTCATGCGTGCTTTTCTAGATAAATACTTCCCATTGACAAAGACTACTAAGATAATAAAGGAAATTACTAATTTCCAACAAGGTGATGAGGAGTCAATTTATGAAGTGTGGGAGCGATACAAGGACCTGTAGAGGACGTGCCCACACCACAACCTACCGAAGGAATTCCTTCTGCAGACCTTTTACAATGGAGTTAACCCACCTACTAGAGGAACCATTGATGCAGCTTCGGGAGGATCTTTAAAGCGGAAGACGGTCGATGAAGCAGAGGAATTGATCGAGGAGATGGCCAGTAATATTTGCCTATAAACGAGTGAACGAGGTAGGCAACCTACCACTTTTAGAGAGTAAAATGGAATCATTACGGTCGATCAGATGACAGAGATGTAAGCAAAGATCGATAATTTGACGCGATAACTCAATGGTATGAAGGCATCATCCTCTGCTCTGATTAAGGCCATGTAATTGAAGTGTGATTTATGTGGTCAAGTAGATCATGATATTGTGGACTGCTACTTGATGAGAGAGGATAACTAGGAGCAAGTGAACTACATGGGGTGCAATATGGACGAGGAGGCGGAAACAATTCCTACTCTAACACTTATAATCTGGGTGAAAGAATCACCCTAACTTTTCCTGGTTGAACAATAATAATAGAGAACAGCTCAGGCCTGAAGGGCAATATAGCTTTCAGCAAGATAAAACAAGCTCGATGGAGTCAAAGTTGGACAAAATTTTAGACAAGATTGGAGGCATGGAGGAAGTTCATAGGAGGCTCTAGAGCAAGTTTGAGCAAGTAATGAAGAATCATGCTTCGTCCATACACAATTTAGAGTCCAAGTGGGGCAGCTGGCAGAGGCAATGTCTACTCGGCATGCTGGAACTCTTCCAAGCAACACCGAGTCAAACCTGCAGGAGCGTATCATGGTTATAAGTCAGACTCAGGATGAGGAACTAGAAAAGGTAGAAGATAAAGGAAAAGGTCAAGTATTTGAAGAAGACTTTTCGATTGAGCTCGTGATGGAGTCAATTCAAGTAACTAGATGGGTATTTCCATTCCCTATTGCATAGCAGTGAGAGTTATATGCAAATAGGGAAGTGAAAAAATTACAGGAAATTAAGCATAATAAGATCGAGGAAGTGACGGAACAAGTACAGTCGAAGCTCAAACTAAGGAGTCCGTCAAGAAGAAGTTAAAGAGCAACCACTGGAAGAAAACCCCAATATAGCTACGAAGAAAGATGAAGCAAAGGACTTTTTCATCCCCTGTAGTATCAACAACATTATTATATATAGGGAATTCGCGGACTTAGGTGCAAGTATAAATATGATGCCCAACACTTTCAATTTAAAATTAGGGTTAAAAGAGTAAGTGCCCACCAAGTTTTTAGTTAAAACGGCTGATACAACGTCGTATAGACCGATAGGAATCATAGAAGATTTGGCAATAAAGATCGGTAAATTTATTTTTCCCATGGACTTCTATGTTTTGGATATCAACGAAGATGAAGACACTCCGATAATTCTTGGGCTACCATTCTTAGCCACTGCGCGCTCAATTATTGATGTTGATGGGGGGAGTTAACTCTGCAGCTAGGGAAGGAACATATAACCTTCAAGGTGACCATTAGAGAATACAGAGCTCCTTCACCTCCAGTGGATCTCAAAGAACTCAAGCCTCGAGGCGAATGGGAGGATATAGAGGATCTTACAAATGCTTTCCGAAAGAAGCGCTCACGAAGGAGAAGGCGAAGTAATGAAAATTGCAAGGACAGTGGTAATTACAGTATGGTAGCTAAAGTACAGACTTTGAGATTAATGATGACACTACCATCGAACCATTCATTCCAACCACCGTGAGCTTAAAGGAGTGTCGAGCTACTGACATAAAAAAAAGTGCTGCATGGGAGGCAACCCATGGAAAAAATAAATAAAGTTTCGTTGTTTAATTTTGTTAAAACAGTTGAATTCCGTAGTTAGGTTTATTTTTGGTTTTGTTGAGTAAAAGTGAAAAAAGAATAAGATTTCAGAATCATAGGAAGATTGTTCAAACATAAAGAGAGAAGTGAAAAGGGGCTATAAAAGAATTACAAAGTGAAAGAGAAAAGAATTGGGAAAAGAACAAATTGGAAGGACATTGGAGTTAGGGTACCGCTGCATTCCACGATCGTGGCCTGCGTCTATGTAGAAATGGGGTAGGTGCGAATTTTAAATGGGATTTTTATCATTTTACCCTTTTACCACCTATATATTTAGTTCTTACTTCTTTTTCACTTTCACTTTCATTTTCATTTTATCTCTCTAGAATTCAAGCGTTCAAACACTCTCACCTTTCACTAGAAATTTTAACCTTCTGAACTTCTTCCACACTCTGCCTAATCATGCCACATATTAAGCAATCGGCCCTATCGAAACCTTATGGAAGACAGCAAGTTACGGGATGGGGGAGAAGAAACCGAGCAGCGAACTTCGAAGCACCATTTCCCATTTATACTGAGGAGGAAGGTATTCATTTTCGATCCTTTCGTTCTAGGCAAATTTTAGTTCCTAAGTGCTTTGATGTTGACACATTAGACAGGCTAAAATTGTATGAGTTGGTAGAGAACCTAGCCTAGAGAATCTAGTAGGGCTAGTTTATACGGTTTCAATTCCCTGTTTATGAGGAAATTACACTGGAATTCTTTACTACCTTGACCTTTAACCCTAAGAATACCAAAGAATTGTGGTTTAGATTGGGAGGACCAACATATGAACCGAATGTCGAAATTATGTATGAGATGTGTGGATTCCCCGAATCCACCATCATTGATTAACATGATAACTTTTGTCCTTCCCAATACTAGCATGAGCTGACTGAAATTGAGCGATTCCACGCTAAGAATGCACATAATAACATTATCAGGTCCTATGAACACTTGCTGCTGCACAAATTTATGTGTCAGCTGGTTTTTGACAAGTCAGAAACCAACAAGTGTTCCACCAAGGAACTTTTTATATTATGGTACATGGACTATAGTATTCCGGTATGCACATCCACGCATATGTTGAATGCCATTGCTGCTACTTCACACAAGCAGAGCAACCATCTTGAAATAGGATATATAGTGTCTCCTATTGCAGAACATTTTGGTGTGGAATGGAGGGGGTTAACAGTTTACCTCCTTGACTTCCTCATCCATCATCACCTATTTCGGGCAGAGATCGTCCATTCCATAAATATAAGTCTGTGGGATATCAACGAGAAGACATATGTATGGACAGGAGAGGTCAAGGAAACTTGAGTTCAGTGCCGCCTCGATAGGAGGAATCAACGAGTGAAGAATCAGAAGATGAAGAAGAGGAAGAGCAAGGTTGGAAGAAGGGTTTGTATGCAATATCTGAAACCAACCGAACATTTGAAGAGATGGCATGCACACAACGACACCAGAACTGAGATATTCGATGGATCCATCGATATTTCAAGTATCAGGGTGTTCAACTACCACCTCCACCTCCAACACCATCACCATCACCACCTCTATCTCCTTAGGATTTCTGTCTAGCCCAATTTTTCTTTTCCAAATTAGCCTTCAATTCTATTTTGTTTCTGTTTTTATTTTTATTTTTATTTTTATTGTTAATTTTGTCTGTTCTTTGTTACTTTAATTTTTGTCTTTACCCTTCAATCTTATGTTTGTGTGTGCTTCCTTCTCACATTGAGGACAATATGTTGTTCAAGTGTGGGAAGGGATTGTGTGTTTTCCATTTTGAGTGTGATTTTGCATACTGTATGATAATTATTAGGTTACATTGTGTGAATGTGTCAATGGCTTAGATTGAGTGAAATTCATTTAATTTTTGACATAGTTTATTAGGTTGTGAACGATAATTCGCCTATGAAATTAGTGATTTAGGGGCCTTTGGATAAATATACAGCCTAATTAAGACTTAATGTAAATTTAACACTCTTTAGATTGTCATATTCATTCATAATGTGAGGTCTTTTAACTTATGTAGCTTAACTAGTATTTTTCATGAAAACGAATAGCTTAAAGCAACAAGGTAGGCAATAAAAAAAGTTTTGCTTAATAAATCACTATTCTGCTGACCTTTGCGTTATGAATAAAGCTAGTAGCTAGTTGAAAATGTGATAATAGCTGAGTAACTGGATCGACACACATCACAAATGTGTTCCTTCGTGTAAAAAGGCTATAATGACGTTTCAACCAAAATGTTTAGTAAAATGACTTAGTTAAGTAACCGGATCAACATTCATCATAAATGTTTGCCTCTGAGTAAAAGACTAAGTCCGGGTTTAAATAAATAAATGAAAAAATGTGTGTTTTCTTAATAAAAACCTACCAAACTTGTAATAAGCTTGAATTTTCATAAAAATGTACTTAGGAACAGTTACAAAGTTTGAGGGACTGAAAAATTATTAATGTGTGTGTACAATTGAAAAGGGTAAATAAGTCAACACTTAGGTCTCGATTAAGTTGTATATTTACTTCAAAGCCGCTAGACACATTTTTTGCATGTTAATGATTTGACATAACTTAATGATTATGTTCAAGATTAAATTCATTTCATGAAGATCAAAGCCATTGCCTCATTATTGCATTGCGTGTTTTGTGTTTGTTGTGTGTTGTTGTTTTGTTTACTTGAGGACAAGCAAACGTTTAAGTGTGGGGATGTTGATAGTTGTCAATTGCATGATGTTTTAGGGTTTAATTTATCATGTATTTAGTGTGAATTTAAGTATTGAGTATGCATTTCGGTTTTAATTATGTTAGTTTGAGTGTTTTAGTGTTTTTATAGGTTAGATCAAGTCTTTGAGCTTAAATGTTATATTTTTAAGGTACCGGGATGCATTTGTTAGTGTTTCAGGGTAAACGGTGAAGAATGGAGAAGATTCGAAGAGTTTTGGGCTAAAGACCTAGCCTACGATCGTGGCACAGTAGGCCAC
>JANQAP020000075.1:489712-505265 GCA_026874005.2 Erythroxylum coriaceum
AAATGCATGATGAATTATGATTATGTTATGCCTTGAAAAAGGTTATGATATTTGTATAAAAGAAAAGAAGAAAAAGTGAAAGAAGCATGAGATTGTGGATTTGTGATTGACAGTATTGAGCATAAAATTTGTTTGTGATTAGGTAAGAGAGGAACCCGTTTCGTTAGTCACGTACACGTTGACCTATAGCCTTCTCCCGGTTGCCCGCTTGAGGCCACGAGATCCTAAGAAATTGGACTCGTTTTGTTCACGGCGGAAACTTCAGTTTCTCCTTTTCATTCCATGGAACTCTCGAGCCATTTGTTTGTGCATTGCATCTTTGAATTGTCAAGTATGATGCATTTGACTGTGTGTTTAATGGATAAAGTCTATGTTATGTGTTATGAGTTTTAAGCTAAATTGATTAATGATTGAATTACTAGAATAGATTGAGAATGATTGAATTGCTAGCTATACATGTACATATGCTTGAATTGTGGCCGATTGTCGATGGCTATAAATGTATTAGCCACTGAGCCATGTAGCTCAACCCATCCTTTTTCCCTCCTCAAGTCCAGAAGGAGAAAGTTAGCAATCCTTGCAAGGCATCGGAAACTCCAAGATAGTTAGAGACTTTTGTACTAAGTTAGTGAACATTTTGGATAGCTTTATAGGCATATCAAACGCAAGCATCCATTTATATTTTGAATTAAGTATTGATGTAATTGTTGATATGTAACTAAAGCTTTATATAAATTTTGTTAATTAAGTAGTGAGATTTGAGAAAAGTTTTTTTTTATATATGTTCATCCTATTTTTGGATGAATCGTTATGGTTTTTGTGGGAAATGTATGTGTATGTGTTTGTAAACTTAGTGATAGATGTTGGATGTTTCGGGTCTATTTCGAATGTTTCGCTGCGGTGAAGCCAGACTTTGTCCGCAGCAAACTTTTCCCGAGAGACTTTCTGCTTGATTTTCGAAGGTTTCGCTGCAGCAAAGCCAGACTTTGGCCACAGCGAATTTTTCCTGAGAGACTTTCTGCTTAATCTTCAAAGGATTCGCTGCGGCGAATCTAGACTTTAGCTGCAACGAACTTTTCCAGACAAGTCTTTCACTTAACCTTCAGTGTTTGCCGCGACAAACTTTTCCAGAGATGTATTCCGCTTGACCTTCGAATGTTTCACTGCGACGAAGTCAACAGTTAGCCGCGACGAACTTTTCCTTAGGGGTCTTTGTACCCAATACCCTCGTTAAGTAGCTTTGTAATAAGTTCCGAGACCCAGGCGTCAACATTGTTTGGTATCAGAGCTTAGGTTTTTCCTAGGCTTAGAATGCATAGGGGTATGAATTGTTATGCTGTGTAATAAATTGTTTGCATTATAAATTGATTGATTACAATAAGTGACATGCATATCATGCATACATATAGGAAGTAAGATTAAAATGAGGTGTAAGCTAATTGTTAGTGTTTAAATTGAAGGAGTAAGATGCCACCTCGTAGAAGGACACGAGGAGTTTTACAAGGATTAATTGCACCTGACTCTCCACCAAGAGAGGAGAGTACTGATGAGTCTGTAGCCCTAAGAAATGCTGAGGCTTCCATAGGGCAAGATAGTAAGCCCGTTCGATCACAGATGCGGGAGTCTCCTCGCCTGCAGGAGCAAGTGCCTACACCATTAGATTCGAGGATGTTTCAGGTATTTGTCCAGGCCATGGGCCAGATGCCACAAACTTCTGCTTCGGCCCCAACTAAGAAGGGGAAGTAGTTTGAAAAGCTGAGGAAGTATGGGGCAGTGGATTTTTATGGGACCACTGATCCAGAAGAGGCTGAGACTTAGTTGAGAAAGACCGAGAGGATACTAGATCAGATGGACTATGAGGATGATGAAAAAGTTATGTACGCTATAAGCTTGCTATAGGGAGATGCTTTGCATTGGTAGGAAAGTGTGCCAGGGAGTCAGTTGAAACAGTCAATACTCGCATGGAAAGATTTCTTAGCAGTGTATAAGAAAGGTATTTTTCTGAAGTGTATATCCAACAAAAGCAAAGGGAATTTTTTAGTCTTACGCAGAGGGAGATGACAGTGAGTGAATATGAGCGCCAGTTTACGCAGCTGTCCAGATATGTAGCTGAGATGATGATGAGTGAGGTGGCTAAGTGCCATTGATTTAAATTGGGATTGCATTTAGCCATCAGAGAATAGGTAGTGACGCAGAACTTTTATGATTTCCAGCAGCTGGTTGAAGCAGCATTAAAGGTTGAGAATGTGGAGAACATCAAAAGTGCAGTGAATAGAAAGAGAAAAGAAAGAGAACAGTTTAGGAGGGGAGGTGGTACTCCTATGTCAGAAAGGAGTGCCAGGACTTTCCCTGTGTAGTCTGAGGAGAGGAGCAGTGGTGCAAGCAGGTCTAGATCGATGAGAATTGTTTCGCATTAAGCCTCAACTGCGGGAGGCAGTAGAAGGGGAGAGGGAGATAAGTCATCCATCCCCAAATATGATCACTGCGGGAAACTCCATAAAGAGGAGTGCCATAGATTGACAGGAGCTTGCTTCAACTGTAGGAAAAAAGGGCATATAGCTAGAGAGTGCCCTCAGTATGCAAGCCAGGAAAAAACTCAGATGCAAGCCTCAAAGATGGCTAAGATTGGGGGACAGAAGACGACAACTAAAGTGGGAAGATTTGAGGCAGATAAGACAATGAACCTTCTAGGAGACCAAGGCGGCAAGCACCAACTAGAGTGTTTGCAATAACACGGGAGGACGCAGAAATCGCTCCAAAAGTTATAACTGGTATGGTTACATTATTTGATGATAATATTGTTGGTTTAATTAATCCGGGTTCTACCCATTCGTTTATTTCATCAAGTAGAACTGTGCATGGTAGAGAACTGAGTCCATTGGATACTCCTTTGATGGTTAGTACTCTAATCAACCAGTATATTATCATTAGTCAAGTCTATAGAGATTGTGAAGTACGTATTGATGGGGAGCACTTAGCGGTGGATCTAATACCATTGAAGATGGGGGATTAGATGTGATACTGGGCATGGATACGTTAGAAAAGTATAATGCCTATCTGGATTGCAAACAGAAGATAGTGGAGTTCGAATTGGATAAAGGTAGAATGGTAGAGTTTATGGGGGACAAGAAAGCAAGCTCACCTAGAATTGTTTCGGCTCTGATAGTAGAGAAGATGATAAGGAAAGGGTGTGAAGCATTTCTAGCCTATATGGTAGACACGAAGGTAGATAGAGGAAAGTTAGAAGATATTCCTCTGGTCAGGGAATTCCCGTATGTCTTTCCTGAGGAATTACCAGGACTACTACCCTTAGGGAAATTGAGTTTCCCATTGAGCTTCTTCCAAGTACTGTACCAATATCGATTTCGCCTTATAGAATAGCTCTGGCAGAATTGAAGGAGCTTAAGGAGCAATTGGAAGAGCTATTGGAGAAGGGGTACATTAGGCCTAGCTCTTCGCCTTGGGGAGCTCCGGTCCTTTTTGTGAAGAAGAAAGACAGATCGTTAAGAATGTGTGTGGACTATCGGAAGCTCAATCATGTCACCATCAAGAATAGATATCCTCTTCCATGCATAGATGATTTGTTTGACCAATAGCAAGGGGCAAGGGTCTTTTCTAAGATAGATTTGAGATCAGGTTATCACTAGTTGAGGATAAAGGAGTCTAATGTGTCAAATACTGCTTTTAGAACACGGTATGGGGACTTTGAGTTCTTAGTTATGCCCTTTGGATTAACGAATGCCCCTGCAGCCTTTATGGACTTAATGAATAGAGTCTTCAAGCCTTTCTTAGACCAATTTGTCATAGTCTTCATTAATGACATATTGGTTTATTCCAAGAGTGACAAAAAGCATGAGGAATATTTGAGAATTGCCTTGGAGACACTAAGGAAGGAAGAGTTGTATGCCAAATTCAATAAATGTGAATTTTGGCTAAAGAAAGTGACATTTCTTGGACATGTGATTTCAGAGCAAGGAGTACATATGGATCCGAGGAAGATAGAAGCGGTTGTGAAGTGGGAAGCACCTAAAAGTGTAGCAGAAGTGAGGAGTTTCTTGGGTTTAGCTGGGTATTACAGAAGGTTTGTAGAGTGCTTTTCTATGATAGCAGCTCCACTTTCCAAATTGTTGTGTGGACAATGGAGTGTCAGAAGAGCTTTAAGGAATTGAAGAATAAGCTCACAACTACACCAATTTTGACCTTGCCTTCCAGTACTGTTGGGTATATAGTATATAGTGATGCCTCAAGGAAGGGATTAGGATGTGTGTTCATGCAAAGAGATAAAGTGATTGCCTATGCTTCTAGACAATTGAAACCTTATGAGATGAATTATCCTACGCATGACATGGAGTTAGTTGCTATAATCTTTGCGTTGAAATATGGAGACACTATTTATATGGAGTCACCACCAGGGTGTTTACAGACCACAAGAGTCTTAAGTATCTGAAGAGCCAGAAAGAGTTGAATTTGAGGTAGAGAAGATGGTTAAAGCTACTAAAGGATTATAACTTGATGATAGAATATCATCCAGGGAAAGCTAATGTAGTAGCAGATGCATTGAGTAGAAAATCAACTATGGCACATGTGGAGAAAGTGGATCTTCCTTTATTAAAGGAATTAGCTAAACTCAGGGTGACATTGAGACAAGCTAAATCTGGTTGTATATTGGCTAATTTTAGAGTAAGGTCAGTGTTGAGTGAGAAGATTAAGGAACTGCAAAAGCAAGATGAGCATTTGAGCAAGCTTAGAGAAGAGTTAAAAATGGTAAACCTTCTGGAATAAAGGTAAGGGAAGATGGATTGATGGTGGTAGATAACAGACTATGTATTCCTGATATGCAAGAGTTGAAAGATGAGATTCTTGATGAGGCACACAATGCACCTTATGTAATGCACCCAGGAAGTACGAGAATGTATAGAGATTTAAAGGAACACTTTTGGTGGAAAGGAATGAAGAAAGATGTTGCAGAGTATGTTAAAAGATGCTTAGTGTGTCAGGAAGTTAAAGCAGAACATCAAGCTCCTATTTGTAAGCTTAAACCTTTGTCTATTCCTGAATGGAAGTGGGAGAAGATTACGATGGATTTCTTGATAGGATTTCCAAGAACTAGCACGAAACATGATGCAATATGGGTGATTGTTTATAGGTTAACTAAGTCAGCACATTTCTTACAAATTGAACAGACAGATTCCTTGAATGCTTTGGTTAAGAAATATATAGATGAGATAATCAGGCTTCATGGGATTTTAGTCTTGGCTAAAGATCCCAGGTTCACTTCCAGATTTTGAGAAAACTTACAGGAGGCTTTGGGAACTAAGTTGCACTTTAGTACAGCTTTTCATCCACAGACTGATGGACAATCGGAGAGAACAATCCAGACTTTGGAGGTAATGTTGAGAGCTTGTTTTATAGATTTCAAAGGCTCATAGGATGATCATCTGCCATTAATTGAATTCGCCAATAATAATTCCTATCACTTGGGAATCCAAATAGCACCTTATGAAGCTTTGTATGGTAGGAGGTATAAAACTCCTATTTTTTAGGATGAGGAATGTGAAAGGAGACTTTTAAGGCCTGAATTGGTGCAAGTCACAGTTGATAAGATTAAATTGGTGAAAGAGAGACTTAAAATAGCTCAAGATAGGATTAAAAGTTATACGGATGCACATAGAAGGGAGATGGAATTTGAAGTTGAAGACTAAGTGTTTCTTAGAGCTTCTCCATGAAAAGGGATTTTGAGGTTTGGTAAGAAGGGTAAGCTTAGTCCGAGATACATAGACACTTATAAGATCATTGAGAAGATTGGGCTTTTAGCTTATAAGTTAGCCTTGTCACCGGAATTGTCTAAGATTCATAATGTTTTCCATGTCTCGATGTTAAGTAAATACCGATCAGATCCTTCACACATAGTCCAACCTTCAGAGGTCCAATTAAGAAAGGATTTGACTTATGAAGAAC
The DNA here is from genome assembly GCA_026874005.2 of Erythroxylum coriaceum. Classification (NCBI taxonomy): domain Eukaryota; kingdom Viridiplantae; phylum Streptophyta; class Magnoliopsida; order Malpighiales; family Erythroxylaceae; genus Erythroxylum; species Erythroxylum coriaceum. Next base: position 495,671 of record JANQAP020000075.1, read on the forward strand.
AACCAGTAGAGATTCTAAATTCGAAGGAAAAGGTCTTGAGAAACAAGATTGTGAAGCTAGTTAAAGTCTTATGGAAGAATCATGCAAGAGAAGAGGCAACATGGGAGCCTTTGGAAGCAATGAAGGAGAAGTATCCATATCTCTTCGTGGACTCAGGTAAGAATTTCGAGGATGAAATTCTTTAAGGGGAGGAGAAATGTTGGAGCCCAAAATTTTCTTTTATTTTATTTATTTTCTTAGAATTTAGTCATTTTTAGTAAGCATGAATAAAAATTAGGGTTATCAAATGGGGATGTTAGAATTAGTTAGTGTATTAGACATAAAGAACAAAAGAAGGGGTAAAATTGGAAGGATAAGTCAAATGAGGGGCAAAATGGGAAGACAAGACAAAAATGTAGTCTTGAATAAGAAAGAAGAAGAAGAAAATCGTGGGAAAGAAGAGAAAAGAAGAGAAAACATAGAGAAGAAAGAAAGAAGAGAAGAAAAACGTGGAAGCTAGGAGAAAGAAGAAGAAGGAAGAGAAATCAACTTGTTTTAGGTAAGTTCTATCATCTTTTCTTCTTGTTTGGGTAGAAAAAGAAGAGAAATGGGTTGGTGATTGAAGAGAGAAGAGAAGAAGAGAAACCATGTGATTTTTCATGCATTTCTAAACTGGGTTTTATTTTCTAACCTAGATAAGCTATTGGTAAGTTAAGTCTAGGCTAGATTTTATTATTTTGATTTTTAAAGCTTTATAAATTTCTCTTTGTATGTTGGATTGAATGGAAAAATGTGTTTGTTATAGGAAACCCTATCCAAGAGCAGGAGGAAAGACAATCTTAAGCTTGGATTTTTGAGCAATTAGGTAAGAAATATATTCATAGTTATTGTGTAATTGCGTAAATTCTTGCCTATGTGTGTGTATGTTGATTTGCTTGCATTGAATTGCTTGAAATTGAAATCGTTGTGAATGTTTGAAAATGTATGATAAATTATGATTATGTTATGCCTTGAAAAAGGTTATGATATTTGTATAAAAGAAAAAAAGAAAAAGTGAAAGAAGCATGAGATTATGGATTTGTGATTGACTGTATTGAGGATAAAATTTGGTTATGATTGGGCAAGAGAGGAACCCGTTTTGTTAGTCACATGTACGTTGACCTATAGCCTTCTCCTGGCTACCCGCTTGAGGCCATGAGATCCTAAGAAATCAGACTCGTTTTGTTTACGGCGGAAACTTCGGTTTCTCTATTTCATTCCACGAAACTCTCGACCATTTGTTTCTGCGTTGCATCTTTGAATTGTCAAGTATGATGCATTTGAGTGTGTGTTTAATGGCTAAAGTCTATGTTATGTGTTATGAGTTTTGAGCTAAATTGATTAATGATTGAATTGCTAGAATAGATTGAGAATGATTGAATTGCTAGCTATACATGTACATATGCTTGAATTGTGGTCAATTGTTGATGGCTATAAATATATTAGCTACTGAGCCATGTAGCTGAACCATCCCTTTTCCTTCCTCTGGTGCAAAAGGAGAAAGTTAGCAATCCTTGCAAGGCATCAGAAACTCCAAGATAGTTAGAGACTTTTGCACTAAGTTGGTGAACATTTTGGATAGCTTTATAGGCATATCAAACATGAGCATACATTTGTGTTTTGTATTAAGTATTGATGTAATTGTTGATATGTCACTAAAGGTATGTATAAATTTCGTTGATTCAGTAGTGAGATTCGAGAAAAGTTTCATTTATATATGTTCATGCTATCTTTGGATGAATCGTTATAGCTTTTATGGGAAATGTATGTGTATGTGTTTGTAAACTTAGTGATAGATGTTGGATGTTTTGGGTCTATTTCGAATGTTTCGCCGTGACGAAGCCAGACTTTGTCCACGGTGAACTTTTCCTAAGAGACTTTTTGCTTGATTTTTGAAGGTTTTGCTGCGACGAACTTTTCTCGAAAGACTTTCTGTTAAATCTTCGAAGGATTCGCCGCGGCGAATCCAGACCTTGGCCGTGACAAACTTTTTCAGACAGGTCTTCCGCTTAACCTTTAGTGTTTGCTGTGGAAAACTTTTCCAGAGAGGTATTTCACTTGACCTTCGAATGTTTCACTGCGGTGAACTTTTCTTGAGGGTTCTTTGTACCCAATACCCTCGTTAAGTAGCTTTGTAATAAGTTCCGAGACCCAGGTGCCAACACTAAGGAAGCCTTGTAGTATAAAAATGCAAAAGTAGTTTAAAAGTTGATTGAAGAGAAGAAAACGGATGAATATTAATAGTAATCAAGTAGGAGAAGGATAATCAACCCTACATGTATAATTAATATAGATGATACCACCACTTTAGCAACTTAGTTCGAGGATTTCATGAGAAAAATGGATAATCTAAGTGGAAAAAAGAGAATAACATAAAAAATACGGTGTGAGTTTTATGGGGAAGAATATAGAAGCAAGTATTATCAAGTTGGAAATTACTTTATCCAGACAATTAAATAAGTTGAATAATGGGGGAATTACCAACAACCTTACATTTACACTTACAATCGTTAAATCTTTAAGTAGAGCTATTAATCAAGTAACCCCTTTAGATTCTAACTAGAAACCCCACCTCAGTAAAAGGGTAAACAATTGGGAGTTAGTCATTAAGAGTTACTCATATGGCTACCGAGAGATTTGAAAGAGTAGACTTAAAGAGTGATTATTTAGCAACTTCAAACAACATCTTAGAATTTTAATTGGGACAATTAGCCAGCTTCATCAACATTTGGGGTTAAGGATCTTTCTAAGCAAGATAGAGGTAAATCTTAAGAAGTAAATAATTATAATCTTAAGAAGTAAATCTAAATAATGGTAAGAACTAACTAAGAATAAGGATGTTAAAGTGAGGGAGATGATATTGGTATTAAGATAAACTCTTTTTTCAAGTAAGATAAACTAATTTTCTCTAATGAAAAACACTACTATTGTCTTGATTTGAAATATGCAAAAGTTTATGATTTTTTAAGGCTATTATCAAGCAAGATGAGGGGGTGCCAATGGAGCACAAGAAGGCATAGATGTGAGCAATCTAATTTATTAAAGAAATAAAAATTCAACATGATGATGTAAAATTCTACAAGAAGAGGGCTTCAAACCCTTTACCTTACCTTCTTGATGCTAAATTCTAATTAAATGACTATAAAGAAGTATTTGTTAGGAGGCTACCCAAACAAAAGTATTAAAAACTTTCATTATGGTTTAAGCACTTTAAAATATGGAAAATTTATTTAGATTTGTTTTGAATAAGTTTGATTACTTAGGGTTTATTATGCATAGATATTTATTTAGTAAAACTTACCTTGAGTTATGGTTATTATTTGTTAATTTGATTTAGTAGTTAGAAAGTGTATGATGCAATTTTATTTTCAAGGATCAAAAAAGGACAATTTGTGAAAAAAAGTGAAGAAAAGATCATTAGGAACCCTTTAAAATTAATTATATGATGAAATTATGTGTTAAACATGATTTGGGATACTTCCATGTCCTTGGTCATATTATATGTGTACTTGAGCTGAGTTTCTAAAATGATGCACTACTTGGCATATATCTATGTATTATACTAAGGAAAATATGACCTAGGATATGTTTGTGTCTCAAACCATGTACTAGATTTGAAAAGTTTTAGGCATATACAAGAGCTAAAACTCGACTATGTCTTACAAAATTTAACTTGCCTCTTCATACACTCCTAATATTTTCAACACATTTTTCACATTCTCTCTCAAATTTCTCCATCTTCTTGCTTATCTATAGTTGAAACTTACTTGTAAACATTCCCTAAAAATATCAACCTACCCAACTCATTTTCACTAGGATTCATCAAGACCAATCAACTAGAAATGTTATTTTCACTAAGTTAGCGTAAATTTTGTAAATTTTTAGGGATTTTTACAAGTTTGGTTACTTATACTTAATTGTTGGTGGGTATTCATTAATTTCAAAATTAAGAATGAGTTTCATACCAACTAGGGGGAAAATGAAGGTCTAAACACATAATAACGGTGCTGCAGCAGCTAACAAACTAGGGGTCGTTCTTGAAATGAACATGTAATATTTATTTTCACATCAACTACCCATTTTAAAAGGTATACTTCAATAACAATTTATCCTTTGAACCCAATAAGGAATTTATTAGATTGGATTAGAGGTGATAGGTATAGACTAAGAGGTTAGGAGATTTATGGATGATATAGGATGAACATTATTCTAAACAAGTAGAAGAGGAGTAATATGGACCTCTAGATTCAATTTCCCTTATATATAAGAACTCATTACTTGAAGGAGATATTTAGATTCAATCTTTATAAGAAGTCATAGGTGTGACCCTATTAGGATGAAGAGCACACATACAATATTATTGGGCACACAATATTTGCATGGGGCTATTGCTCACACAATTTTAAGGTAGAATGAGAATATATAGTATATATATATATATATATGGTTGCTTTAACATAGCTTTTCTTCTCATAGTTTATAGTGAAGTGTCAACCATGCAATCTAGGGTATTGTTTTACATTATATTTGGAGGAAGATGGCCAGTAAGAAGAGAGGAGCCATTCGTTATGAATCATATTTAATAATGCTAACAATATACTTCATTATCTCAAGGTTAATAGAGAAAACTTCATATTCTCGCCGTAGTTCAAGGACAGTAGCAAAAAAAAAAAAGTAAGAAGAAAGGAGTCAATCATGATGGATCATATTTAACAATGCTAGCAATATAAGCCTTCCCCTTATTCCCGCCTCATACATCGATAATGTATATAGAGGTAGATGGTGACGATGATGGTAAGGCTTGCCACTAACTTGCTTTGCTTTCATTTTTATTTTATCTTTTATACTTATTTAGTTTCATTTCCCTTATATTCTAAAAAATTTAAATAATTAATTATGTTAACTTTCTTTTTAATTTGTGATTGTTTTATTTATTTTTTTATGTCTTTCAAAACTTATTATTTTTGTTTGTCAGTTTATATATAGGGTATCTAATAAAATTCTTGATTTCTCACACTCAAATTTAATTCCAAGCAACAGTGGGTCAGAGAAGTTTCGTGAACTTCCATATTTCTCCTCTCTTTATTCCCTATCTATACTTCACATCTTGTTTTATGATTTTTATATGTCTACTAAGGATAATGTACAATATAAGCATAGCAGAGAGGATATTTGAACTATTTTGTGCCACATATATCTTAAATAGAATAATCCAATCATAATTAGCTTAATAAGTAAAAATATGAGAAAAATAAACAATAAAACTATGGTGATTAGGAGGACTCATTAGAAGTTAGATTGTATTGTGATTCAACTAGGTTAGGTTAATAGATATAAATAATGATGAGCATTTTAGTTTCAATTTGATTTAATGATCATGAAATTGATGCTTAATTTGAATACATAGACCTTATGTATGATTTTAATATGATTAGGTTTTAGTTAAACTTGTCAAGTAGCATAATACTACATATTCAATAAAAATGTGAATAAAAAGAGCATAAATAATTCACTTAATTGAATTTCACCTAAATGAAAAGATTAAAGTTAAGAGTGGTATTAGTATCCATTTAAAATTGAGACATAACTAAGTAATCAAAGGTATTCATGACAAGGTGTTTACCTTTACATTAATGAGGTTAGGATGATGTTTTAAACAAACCTCTCATACGTTAAAAAATTTCAAAATACATGCATATTTTGTTTTTAATATGGTTTACTAAATGCTTATGAGTATAAACTTGCTTCTTAATTGTGTTCATTTTATAAATAAGATCCAAGGTTTGAATTAAGTTGACTTTTGAAGGATTGTTGAATTAGGTTGAACTAAATCACAAGTTAGTATAAGTATTTAGAGGTATAGATTGTTGATAATTATTGTGATTAGGTAGATGATGAGTACTCCTAATTTCTTTGATGGATATGTTAAATTTAACTAAAATTGAGACTTGATTAGATTTGATAGTGATTGAGATTAGTTTGCTTAAGGAAAAGCAAAACTCTAAGTGTAAGGGTATTTAATATGCTTTAAATTACACATATTTTTCTTAGTATTTTGTTGTAATTTCCATCCAAAGAACTCAATTTAATTATTTTTATGTCCCTTTTAGGTAATCATGGAAGAAGTTTCTTGAGGGATGATATAAAGAAAATATGCAAGAATAAAGGAGATTGTATGACAAAACATAAAGAAAATATTACTTTTTAATTGAACACAACCTAACACATAGTCGTGTGTTAATATATGTCTCTCTCTCTCTCTCTCTATATATATATATATAAGGGTATTTAATATGCTTTAAATTACACATTTTTCTTAGTATTTTGCTGTATTTTCCATCCAAATGACCTCAATTTAATTATTTTTATGTCTCTTTTAGGTAATCATGGAAGAAGTTTCTTGAGGGATGATATAAAGAAAATATGTAGGAATAAAGGAGATTGTAAGACAAAACATAAAGAAAATGTTACTTTTTAATTGAACACAGGCTAACATATAGTCATGTGTTAATATATGTCTCTCTTGTATATATATATATATATTTGAAGGAAGGTTGTGTGGTGAAAAGAAGAGAAATAGAAACAAAATGTTATATAGCTTGAGACAGAACTATATTTTAACCCATTTCCAATTTTAGAAACATTATCAAAAGTAATGAATTATGGCATGGGTGTTTCTAAGCGCATATCCCTCTCTATAATTTATACATAAATTTACATGGTTTAGGACACAACTATAGTAGACATAATTTATAAAAGTAGTAAAAAATAGGAATTTGTATTTTTTCTTAGTTAGCGTTAACAGCCACTTACTTAAGGAGATCCCAAAAACTCATCTAAAGATTGCTTTTAATAGAGATATTTACAATCATATCAAAAAAGTGATCATAAATAAAGGATATAGATTAATGGATACCTTAGAATGAGTTTTCTTTCTTTTCAACAGTTGTTTTCATATTTTTAAGGATGATTTAAAGCTAAACATCTTTATATATGGATTAAATGAAACCTTTATGAAATTTTATTTTTTTATTTATAGATTAGATGAAACCTTTATGAAATTTATTTTTTTTATTTATAGATTAGATAAAACCTTTATGAAATTTTATTTGTTTTTTATATATGGATTAGATGAAACCTTTATGAAATTTTATTTATTTTTATTCAATTTTCAATGAAGGTTTCTATATTTTACATTTATATATGTTATTCTTAATGCTGATCATATATAAGCAAAAGTTTAGGTTTAATCTGATCTACAAGTAGAAGTAGCCGAGAGAACCTATACATATATTTTCTTCATCATATATATTAAGGATTAAATGAAAATATAGAGATAGACCTATATGCTTATTTTTATGGTAACCTTTTATGGAGTTTGAAAGAACTTAGTGCATCCTAAAAGAAGCTAATTAGATATAGATATTGATTAACCTATTTAGGAATAGATAGTTGATATATCAAGAGATAAATCATTAGATGTACGCAATAAACTACAAATCACATATTTTGGATAAACCATTCAATAAGCCAACAATTTTGAAGAAAATAAACTTAATTCAAGTGGCTTTTATAGGCTCCCACATGTTAAGACTCTCAATTCAACTTTTAACCTCTTAAATTAAAAGAATCCTAGGGTGCTAGCTTCACCATTTGGGCTATCCCTTTAAAAACACTACTTATGATTTTCCTCTTCAATTAATTACATATGATTATATATGTACCATTACTATTTCAAGTTTTTCCCAGATAATTGTCTAAATAATTTCTAGATATCTTTTGTATGGAGAACTCATGTTATATTTAATTTTCTTTCTTAATATTTAGTTTATACTCTTTAGTCTATAATTGATCAATAATTTTGTTGATAATCATTATAATGTTTGTTTTAATGTTTATCAATTTTACTATAATTTTAAGTTAGAGCATCCCTATTTAAAAGAATCTCTCATTCTTCCATCAAAGTTGCCTCCAGTTGAACATTTTTTTATGGAATTTTAAGCTTTTAAAGGATTGTGTTGTCTCTTCTAAATGCCCCACCTTCTTAAAAAATGAACAGTAACTTTACTGTGAATATTAACATATGTAGGTTTTTGTAGTTAAATTTAAAATAACTTCAATTTTTGGAGTAATCCCTCTTGTGATTTTGATGTTGGTGTTGATTAAAATAATGTAAGATGTAAATGGGTTATGTAAATGGTCCATAATGCCTAAAGAATTTTTTAAAAATAGTTTTTCACAAGCCTTAAAGATAAATGCAAAATTTTCATCATTCTTATATAATTCTTTACATGCTCAAAACTTATTAATTTTTCATTCAAGGTCGAAATCAGGATGTACCTTTGTCACAATGCATCATCTATGAAATTTTTCGTATCTTACTTATATTTGATCAATGCATCATCTATGACATTTTTCTTACCTTATTTATACTTGATCACATAAAGAAATGTCTAAGTGAACTTCATCAATTTAGTTTTCGTTTCCCTTTAAATGCTTTAAGGACTCTTAGTTAGTATAAATAACAAACTATTTATACCATAGATGATGTTTCCAAGCCTCCAAAGTCCACACTAATGTATATAAAACCTTGTAACACTACAACAAAATCATGGAATAGCGGCAGAAATTTTCTGACGGACAGAAAATCGATGCTATTTACCGACAAAAAATTACTGTCTGTCAGTAAATAAACTATACTGTTTATATATAGCGACGGAACTATATATCCGTCAGCAATACTGGAGGGAAAGAATTTCGTGCAAAATCTCCGACGTCATTCAGCGACGACACAAACTAAGGCGTCGGAATAAATTGCGGGAACGGTTTCCGTAATTTAATTGCTTCGGATAGATACCGACGGACCTAATTATGTCGAAAATTTACCAACAGATTAGACTTTACCGTCGGTAATAATTGCGAGAATTACTCCTGCAATTAATTAGCTTCACACAATTACCGACGGTAAAGATACCGTCGATAAAAGTGTTTTAGCCCCTTTAATATATCGATGTAATGTGTTCCGTCGATATCCGTTTAATTAACTTTATCGACGGAATTGGTGTTCCGTCAGTGAATCATCATATTTATCAGACCAAATGGTTAGCTTTTCATTAATTGTACCAACAGAAGGTGGGTTTCTGTCGCAAAAAGAAGCAGTTACACAGGCAATGAACTAATTAGGAAACTTAAATACCGATGGAATATAAATTCTGTCGGTAACTGTCAGCTATTTGCTAAACCAAACGTTGTCGTTTGGTTAAAGACGAGGCGGTAAAACCTGAATCACCGACGGAATCTGCATTCTGTCAGCAATTCATCGGTTTTAACATGAACACATAGCGTGCGTTTCATCAGTTGTACCGACGGACTGAGTTTTTCTATCGCAAAAAGAGTGGTAACCGCAGGTGGTCAAGTAATTTGGAAATTTAAATACCGACAGAATTTAGATTCCGTCGGTAAATGTCGACAATTTGCTTCGTCGTTTGGTTAAAGATGACGAGGTAAACCCTAAATTACCGACGGAATATATATTTTGTCGGTGATTCAGCGCATTTAAATCACGCTGCCCCGCCTC
>JANQAP020000075.1:508399-530742 GCA_026874005.2 Erythroxylum coriaceum
AAGGAAAGATAAGGTTGTTGTGATTGATGAAAGTTAGTTGTCTTTAATGTATTAAAGAGTATGATGAAGTAAAGATCAAAGAGTATGATGTTAATGTATTATGATATTTTCGATTAAATGTTGGGTTAGGATATCTGTATTCCGAATAAGAGTTAGACTCCGGAAACGGGGACTAACATGTGTGGTCTCAGAGCAACAGATATGGTATCCGAGTTAGACTCCGAAAACGGGGTCTAACATGACGAATGTGCCATATTGGTCAACCAATAACCAACTAATACTGATACAAACTCACACTACATGATTTTGTTATTTTTAAGTCATATTAACCAGCCCGCATAAGTGCATTAGTTAACCAATATGTATAAAAATCATACATTAGTTAACTATTAGCTTAGAATTGGTCGACCAATATACCTACAAATGTGTTTCCAAAGAGTTTTCAAGTTTTTCAAATTATCAAACTCATTTTCTTAATAAAATTTTGATTTAAACACGTCTCAAAATATTACCCAAATAATGTTTTAAAGATCAAGATAGCTTTAATTGAAATTGAAACCTTAATTATTCCTTTTGGAAATTGAAAAGATTTATTCATTGACTTAAAAAGAATATATTTTTATATATAGTCTTCATGAGGTGTCTCTTATCTTCATTAATGCATGACTTGGAAAACATTCATATTGTTATCATTTAAGGCATAAAAAAATAAATAAATCATTAATAGTAATTATATCTTTTATCATTAAAATATGGATTAGAACCTCTATTATTTCAACATTAATATTAAAGAAAAATATATTCAAATAAAAAATGGAAATAATGTTTCTAATAATAACTGAATCACAATAACAATTATTTAGTTCCAATACTATGCTAGAATATAAAGTTAAACGACAAGTTCTTAAAGTTATTACAACAACTTTTCTCTATTAATAACTTACAGCTCCACTTTAACTTTTCTCAACAACCTATTCCTTGTTAGCATTTTCACATTGTTACAAATGTGTTGGAAAGTTATTCAGAAGCCATCTACATCAGTTATTAACTAAGTAAATCTTAGAAGAAAGCCAAAGATTCAACCAGACACATAAAAGATTTAAGATTTAAGGATTGTGACAATGATTTCCCATTCTTATTTTTATATTGTCATCTCTTATTTATTTATAAACTAATTAGGATATATATTTTAGTGGGATGCACCCTAGGATTTATATGTTGATTTATGCATCCAGATTCAAGAGATGAAATGTATGACTAGATTACAATATGGATAAAGAGGATTAAGCATGAATTACTTGAGAGAGAACTGTAAGATCTTCTTAGGTTAGGGTAAAATTTACCATACATCCATATCATCCCAAAAAATTTATGAGTATTGATTTCGATTCCCAACGATGCAATACATATACAAGGTTCTAGTGCACTCATTTTGCATGACGAGGGAGAGCACCAGTGTGGTTTAAGGGGATATCCTCTTTATCTACCATATGTGTCAGAGGAAGAGGACGCATTTCAACATCTCTTTCATCCAATTATTCCACAAATATCTACACTGAACTAACTTTAACATCATCAATGATGGCTTGGTCATTACTCAACTAGCAAAAGAATTAGGAGTACCAGTAGATGACATTGACCTTATAGTAGTAGCCACCCTCATGCCCCTCAAAATTGATAGTCTATAGACAATGGTGGAGCTCTAAAGGAATGAGAGAGAATAGCATTTCACACTTGTCGGTCTATAACCACGAGTAACAAAGGAAGCTCCCTTATAGGACTAAATTGTAAGAGGAGAACGTGCATTGATTCCACCTCCACCACAAAACTCTACACTAGTAACAATGTACCTTTTCTTTTTTCCATTTCTTCCCTATTCTTTGTTGTTTGTTGATGGACCAAGAAAGTGCAAGTCTTGTTTCCAATCTATTATATGTTTCATATCAAGACATGGATTATGTTGAATTATACCAAATGATACTTTGATACATTGCAATAGTATTATCAATGATGAAATCCTTAAGTGCTTATGTTTTCCTCTAATTATAAGTTGGGACTCCAAGCTTTCATAATTATGCATGTAGTATCCATTATAGTGTTGATAGTATCATTTAAATGTATGCATTTTGATGATATGGTTGCTCTTATATGTTAGCAATTTATGATGCATAATTTTTTTTTTGCAATTTATTGACAAATTTTATTTCCCCTTTATTGTGAACAGGTGTATGATGGCTTAATTTGGAAGCATAAGGTTGTTTTATAATGGGAAGTTTGTGGTAGAGCCAGAGTTGAAATATGTTGATGGGGAATCAAGTACTTTTGATAAAGTAGACCTTAATTATGTTAGATGTAGGCAAGTATATGATATGGGGAAGGAGTTAGAAAACCTTCAAGTCTATAAGGCCTATTATAGGGTACCAAATTTTGAATTTAGTGAGTCTTTGAGATTGATTGAATTAAATAAAAGTTGTCTAAGGCTCATTAATCTGATGAAAATCCACAAAATGATTGATATTTATATAGCTCATATATTAGACACCTCATCATTTGTACCTAAGTTATTGTCTATATTTAGAGGAGAGTATGGAGATAGGGAGGGTGAGGAGGGAAGTTATGAAGCTAAAAAAGGAGTTGGTTTAGGAGTTGACGCAGGAGTTGATGAAGAGGTGGATGATCATGACCTGATGAGGATTTTACACAAGTTGAGATTTTTGATGACCACCAACTAGTTAAAATTAAGTCAACTAATTTTGATAGTTTTATTGATAGTGAGGAATATCCAAGCAGAGAAGAGACTGGTGAAGCATTGCGAAGACATAGTAGTAGTATTAGGCATAATCCATCTAATATGGGAGCATATTGGAGATTGGGGATGGAGTTTAGCTCTGGGAAAAAATTTATAGATTCTTTTGTCGCTGCAAGATCATATTAATACTCTTAATTCTCCTAATAAATCAATTAATCTTAAAATAAGAACTCACAGGAAAAAAAAGGAGCTATTAACATATTCACCCATCCACAACTTATTGATTACATTAGGAGTCAGTATCGTACAATGAGGGCAATAGAATTTGCACAATGAAGTTTTTTGTACATTTGAAAAGCAACCCAATTTATATAATATTAATAATCTAAATTTGACTATGGACTCACTATAAACATATGGTGTTGCAAGTTGTCAGTATAAAGAAGCGCACTAGATTAGTCCCATTCAATGAAAAAGGTAAAGAAAAATAAAGAAAAAAGTACACCACTTAGGATTAAGTACTGTCATAAATCTCCCAACCTATTCATCATATTTCTTTATCGTCCAACTTGTATGAAAGTTGTAAATAAGAAAAATCATCAGACCATATCCTCAAGTATAAAGTTTTTGTCCACTCTACTAAAACAATAGAGATATTAAATATGGAAACAATAAGTCAACATCTCAAATAGCATCCCTTTAGGGTGATCTAAGAGGGTCGTCAGAACTTCCTAAAGTGCTTCTGTGTGTTGGGAGATCTTAAACTAAAATTCCTGCGAAGACTTCTCAAGTAATTTTAAATGTCAAAACTTAAAATTCGTTAGTATATAATAGAATCACTTAAATCTAACTTGAATTGATAATTCCCCAAGTAAAAATTTAACTAATACACATTGAAAGGGTAAATAGTAGTGCTTGTTAGTTATCCTATTATAAGAGAAAAAGAAAAAGAAAACATCTAAATTATTGGGTAACAAAAAAATGATTACAATGATTACAACTTAAACCAACCAAACTATTAATGTTGTTGCATAAGGGAATCACTTTTGCATATATCATTTACTACTCACACTGGATTGAGGCTAGTATATCCTTACATTCTTTTTTGAACTAGTTTATGCTACTAGCATATGCTATAACTATCTTATCACTTGTTTGTTGTTTCTTACTAAAAGATGCATTTTTTTCTTAACTCCCATTATAAAAGGCAAAAATAAAAGGTCTTGCTTCACACGGAAAAAGCAACTTCTCAAGATCTATAGTTCGAAATTAAGAAATGATGTCGTCAAAAATAGGGCATGCTGCCTTATATTATTTGTTTTCATCTAACTTCCTTCACAATTGTTAAAATTTAATAAGTACAATTCACAATTAGACTATTTTGAAACAATGTTATTGTTGTATATTCACCCAATATTCTCCTTGTGTGTGGCAATTACCCTTTCAATCACTAGCATTCACAAATTCAACTTCCATACTAACCAATCATCTAATTTAACTTCTATTTACATTCAAAGTGAATTCACCTTCCATTCACACTTACATTCCATGCCCAAACCAATCATCAAATTCAATTTCCATGCTCAGACCAATCACAAGCATTCACAAATTCAACTTCCATCCACATTCAAAGTGAAATTGAAGATACAATAGATAAGGGTATGAAGAACTAGAAATCAACAGATTTGACTCCATAATATTATCTCAGAGTTGCACTCAAATAGAGAAAATAGAACAAGTGATGAAGATACAGCTGATGTACCTTTGATTCACTACGACGGTGGCGTTGATCCTCAATTCTTAGGAGGTGGTAGACGATATGATTCGAAAGGACATGGAGGTGGTGGTGGTGGTGGTGATATAAGAATAACAATTGTTCGACACAAATTGTTATTCGCAGAAGAAGATGAGGAACTACTCTATAGATTAAGGATTAAACTTAACAAAATTTGGGATTGAGGGAGAAGGAAGAACGCAAGAATGTTGCATTTGCTGAATCTGCTACTTCAAAATTCTACGTTTACTAAATTTGTCTTAAAAAGTTGCATCTGCTGTTTTAAAACGATGGGCATTGCTTTAAAACAACCTCCCTTTAACCCACAATCAAAACGCATTGTTTGAATGGAAGTAGGCCCCACTTATATTTAAACCTAGACTTCAAAACGTTGTGTTTAAATGAAAACCCATAATTAAAACACTGCCTTTAAATGCATATGAGTCCCACTTCCATTTGAATGCAACTTCCCTCCCAGACGCAACGTTTAATATCCAGTGGAACTCACTTCTATTTTTAAAAATTCCAAGTTATCTCTGAGTGGGTAGCACTTAAATTTTTTTAAATCCAAGTTAACAAAAAAATGCTACGTTAGCATTTAACTGACAGAAGCCTAACACCATTAGTGGTTTTGTTTAGTCAGGGGTTATTTTGAACGTTTTGCAAACATTAGGATTCATTTTAAACACACTAAAATGTTAATGTCCAATTCAGACTTTAGTGTAAAGGTTAGGGGTTGTTTTGCTCTTTTGGCCTATGAAACAATGATGAGAAGAACAAAAGGTAATACCTTTCAGCTACTGAGAAATAAATAGGGGATTTATAGGACTGAATTGAAAAAATTGTTTAACTATCTTATAGGGTAGTGAAGTTCATTACAGATTCTGCTTGTTTCTTTTATAAGTGTTCATGTTTTGTCTCTCTCATATTGGATCTGGAAATGGAATTATACCAGGTTAAATATCATGCAAAGTTCTCACCTTTGTATAGGAAAAAACATGAGTAGGGGAACATAAAACATTAGTGACATTAAAGATGATAAGAATTAATTATTGTGGTTTTTTGTTGACCAAAGGAATTAATTGTTCGTGTTTACATAAAATAAGTTTTATAAGAACAAAAGGAATGGATTTAGGTGATGATATAAATTGGGTAATGCAATAAAAAAAATCTTTAATTACAATAATGAAATCTTAATTTAGGGTTTTTAGTGCCTAAAAAGGTAGAAAATAAAGATAAATAAAGTTGATGTTTTGTTCAATTAATATCTTACATAAGTAAATATTGATAGAATAAAATTTTCATAAAAACTCTTTAAGCATTTATATGGCCATAACTATACAACTAGCATGTCACTAGGAATAACAGCTAGGCCTGAGCCTGGTCCGACCTGAAGTAAATATATTAAACTATGTTTCTCATTTCTCAACCACTTAGTTAACTACTTAGCCTTAGTTCCAACTTTTTTTGTTTCATCTCACAAATGGGTTTGGCAGCACAATTGAGTCTTATGATGAGAAAATGTTGTTGAGTGTTGTAATGAACAAATAGTCAACACTTAACAACAAAGAGTGGCCAAAGGATCAATAGAAACTTTGAATCAAGTTGGGATCGAATTAGGAGGTAGGAGCTAGACAATTTGAGTTTCAGATTAGACTCAAACTGCCTATAAAAGATGTTGACCCAGCTCGATCTATTGTCAAACCTACATGTCATATATCCTAAGTTATCATTATTATGAGATTAATATAATTGAATTAGGTATAAGATGTAAATCATGCAATTTTGTAAATATTATTAACTATGAATTGATATTGTAGATACTGATAAAGACTATCTTAAACTTTTTGTAGAATATTATAAGGTAAATTGCACCTTTTATTTTTATCTTTTTCATATTGATATCAGGAGCCTGAAATTAAAGTACTTAATTCTAAGAAAGTCAAGACTTCTAAACTTATGCACAACTTCAACGTATTCAAGCCCAGTGTATTTTACTAACTCCAGCTATAGATAGAGACCTAAAATCTTAAACTTTAGTTTAAGGGCTTAATCTAACTTCAAAAATTAAAACATGTATCTAAGTATATGCCAAAAAGAAAAGAGAAAAAAATGAAATCTAAATTTAAACTGGAAGCTAAGTTTGTAACACAATACAAAAAGGAAAGGACAAAGATATACAAAAGAAAAGGTATGATATTCAAAGAATAAGAACGAATAGATGTGGCCAAAAAATTGGTCGTGGCCTGCCTAATGACTAAACTTGTTCAATAACCCTTAATCACCAAAATAGGCATATATTGGATTCTTATTCCAAGAAATGGCAAACAGATAGTTTCTTCAATAAACACCATTGATCCAGCTAATTTGTAAGCCACTCATTTATTGTGCTAGTTATAGGGTGTTGAGATTGGAATCAAATACAGGGAATGGCTTCCCAATGACATCTTATTGTAACTATCATATTGTGGAGGATTTTCATTTCTTGAAGGAGGAATAGGGTATATATATTATTATGAAATTAGGTCGAGATCTAATCTAGCATGTAGTAGAATAATTACGAAACTTTTTTGTATTTGATTTCTCAAAAGCCACGATCATTAAAATTCTATAAAATGATTAACTATTAAATCATAATAAAGCATGAATCTTAATTCATCCCTTATTTAAAAGCTTAATCTTTTTTCTTGTCGAATCCCTCGAATCATTTATGAAACTAGCTTATCTCAACCATCGTAACTGCACAGACGTCCAACCTCTAACAGTATCCATATAACGAATTGAGAGAACTCTGCAACTATTGCAGAGAAGGTTAGGCAAGGAGTGCTAGCTTTATTAGAGCTTAAGTGTATTTATAATAGGTTTTGGACATTTTATAGAATTATAAATAATTTTAATTAATTACCGATTATGTCCAACTAAGATCCAATATCTCATATTGAACCTTATTTATTAAGTATCTCATATTTAATCGTAAAGTTCCTCAAACTTTATAATCAAGTCCAACTTGATTAAAATATCTTTGCTCTCTTCAATCAGTTCTTTATGTGTGACCCATTAGATTCCCAAATATCTTGGCCATGGATACAAATTATAAACCTAAATCATATTTATGATTAGATAAATTAAACTTCTTTAATTTATCTTTAATTCTCTAATTAAACAATTTATATTTAAAGATCGAGATTAGCATTTAGCAACACATTATGACCATCCAAATATTTAGGAATGTCAAAGTAGTTTTGCCAAACTTTTTCGTGCATGATTTTTTTCGTATATTTCAATCATTTTATCATACAATTTTTTTATTAGACATAAAGCATTGAATTAATGTATACTCTATTTAGAGTCTAATCATATTAGTTTTTCACCATTAGCTATTGATTCAATTAATTAATGACATTTGTAAACTATTTACAAAATGTCGTTCCACCTTGGCCACGGATTTCCTAAATCAATACTAATCGAGAATAATGAAACATTCTCCTTAATTAGTTTAGAGTGATGAATCATATCTTTATTACTCAACTACCTCCATATACTCTATGCTGCATCCAATGACTACCAACTGAGTTATCCTTGACTAGAAGATGTCATAAGTAGTATCAAAACATAGTAATTCCTATACAAGATAACTTTAGGGATCTCAAGTCAACGGATCACTTATACAATCATCACAATGAAAATTTTCATAAGCATACAAGTAATGTTTCAAGTGGATTTCTCATATGAGGTCAGTTCAGTGAACTTGTTATCTAACAAACGCACACATATTTGTTTAAGTATATTCATACTTTTGTCTACGAGATCGTATAACTTCTTTCATAAAGAAAAACATAACGTATGGTGGTCTTTTCATATTCTATTAATGTCCAGTCTTAACAGAAAAATAACTAAAAACAATGTAAAGATAATATATGAATGCAATATGAATCTCATAATTATAATCACATCATGATTTCATTTGCAATATATATTTATCTCATGAATTTTATTATATATATGTATAAAATAAAGAATGTCCTTAAATTATTTTGTCACTAAAATACAACAAACTGATTAACTATAGGGCCTAAGTATAGTTTTCAAAAGATGTTATTTATGGTTTTTCTGCAAGAAATTGTTGCTACGTAATTACGACAGTCAGCATGTCTGGACTTTGCTGGCTTCCATCAGAATTTGCCAACCGATTAGTTGACTTTATTTTGCTCCAGAGAGCAAAGACATCCTGCTTCATTTTTAAGGAACGACCGATAAAGATGAATGTTTCAGTCCAACATGCACGTGACAACTCTTTGGTATAACTATAAAATATATGTTCTTTTTCCTTCCAGACAACATTGCTCGTCATTTTTGTATATAAAGTGGTATAATTATACCAGTTAAAGGCCTCTCCACTACTATAATTTAAACTCGTGAATTTACGCCACAAGGAAATCCATCAAATAATTATTTCCAACTCCTTGGAATTGTAGGGCAAGCTAAACAGATCTTCGCATTCCAACTTCGTAGGTAAGATGTTATCGGGGTTTTATACACGAGATTACTAGTTATATTGTCGTGGCACTTTAATGTTTATAATTATTGCAATTATGCACAGCATAATTATCAAACTCTTGTAGGTTGCAAACATCTGTCTCCAAATTACACCTTTTCCAGGAAAGATTAGGCAACGAAACAAGAAGATTAGAAGATTGTTCTTCCAAGTACGGAACTTGTTGAAGAGAATTGTGTTTGAGAATGGAGAAAGAATTACAAACGAATATGCTGCGATCTACGGGAAATCATGTTACCAAGGCCAAGCAGATTGAAACTGTCAAGTTGAAAAAATTCTTCTGTTCTGTTTCATGAAGCTAACATCATCTTCTATACGTTTCATTCTCCTCCTTGAAGTTTAATTATTCGTTTAAATACTTAATCAGAGATGACTGTGTCTGTCTGGCTAAATTTTCAATGACAGTCTAGAATAGTTTTTACCTGTTACTATACAGACAACAAAAAACCTTGAAAAACATAAAAGAAGAAAACAAAAGAAAAACCAACCAATCAATCATTTCTAGATTTCTCTTTGAGATGCAACTACAGTTCCAATTTTTGTGCATTGCTTCAAGCTTTCTCTTTCTTTCTTTAATCTCAACTTACTGGTTCTTGCTGTACGGTTTTGTTGATGAGAAAGAATTCAGGTGTGGTCTGACCTGTTATGGATAGGATCCGCTCCTCTTCTTACTCTTCTTTTGCTTGATTGATTAGGATCGAATGACTTGTTTGAATTTGATGCTTGCTTCTCCGCCTTCATTCTCTGCGTGGCTTTATCTTGAAGAATACGCGGCTTATGCGCCATCGTCTGTTGAGCTTTAACTGAGTGTCTCAGAACAAGGTCTACGTTTGTTAGGCAGTAAGCTCTATCAGGTTGAAGTGCTAAAGACCCAATACAGATGAGAAGGAAGAGTAACCTACGAGAACTTTTCAAAACCATTGTTTCTGCTCTGAAGCAAACAAGAAGAACAGGATACGTTCTCTTTCTGTTCAGAGTGGATAAACAGGTCTAATATGATCCTTCCATTTTCAGGTCCCATCCCTGTAGACATGAGTCTTGTATTTATTTCCTGTTAGATTTGGTGTAGTCTTTTAAAGAGGAAAAGCAGATCAGGGGTCCCAGAAGTCCAAGAGGAATTTCAGATTCACCCCAAATCATAAGCCTGCAATCTAAAACATGTCACTAAGGCTGTTATTGAAGAGTCTGACAAGGATGAATAAAGGGTTTGGAACAATACCCTTGAGAAGCCAAGCATCTTTTTTCATTTGTTCCCCAACATCTCTATCATTTGTTACTGCTTTTGTCTATTCAAAATATTAACGGGCACTACCTGTCTTTTCCACGCTTAGCTGTGGTGCCAAATCACCAAACCGATGCCTAGTTGGACATGGTCAGGAGATTATTGTGGTTTCTAAATCTACCAACATTGTACGTTATCAAGCCTACAATTATTAGGTGAGACTGTCTGCCTAAATTTAAGCTTAGGTGGACATGGAGAAACTTTACTTTCTAGGATTTAACAGGTTTGCTGTTGGTAGTTATAAATATGTTTTCTAGGTAGAAAGATACTCCATGTATGTGTATAATTCCTTTGGGATTAAGGAAAGGTGGGTTTTGTTTCTTTTAAGTTTTAGGAGGACTAGAGGATAGCTAGCATGGTCAATGTCATCTAATATTAAAGAATCAAATTAGAGGGTAAAGAATTTTATCCAAAAAGAAAAAACAAACAAACGCTCGCTTTATACCATTCTAAGATCTCTCCACTTTAGCTCTATTCTCTATGCAACAAAAAGAACAGTACTTGTTTTCTTGTGCTTAATGTGTTTCTTTATGCTTTTCTTTGCTCTTATTTTGGTTGCCACCTTCTTAATCCTGTTTCAATAATCTTCTCCTGGTGTAAAATTTTTCCGTTTATTTTTGAGGACTGTCTTTCCCTTTATTTCTTTTTCCTTTACTCTTCCTGCTGCTGCATATGCTGTTATAATATTATTCACATGTAATTTGGAACATTCTTAAGCATATGTTCTTGCAACTTTTATCAAAAACTGCTGATTCATTTAACGGTTTAACCTCAACTTGAATGTGTTGTGAATGTGCTTATTCTCTGCTTTCTATCCTCCATTTAAAGTGGATAAGGGTAAATGCGTTGTTGCTTTCTATCCTTATTCTCCCTAACTAGCATTTAAATTTAAATCCTTTCACAAGGCTAGTGGGTTTATCTTTCTAATGTCTAGTCTATGCATGCAAGCTAACACATAATAAGGAAAAGATAACTTCCTGCTGCTGTTGCTTCCATTCTTTTTTTCTTTCTTTTCATTTTGAACAAAATTCACTTACTATTCAAGCAATTTATTATTGCCATGATATGTACCTGATTCAATCATTCCTACATCTTTAGTTGATAATATCAAACCATCACATTCAAACGCATGCATAAAGAATGTGCAGAAAAATACAAAACTGATTACACAGTGTCAAACAAGGATGAGACTTTAGTCTATAGGTTCTTTTAAGAGTTTTTGAAACTTGACATATCATCCCTGACAGGATAGCTATTGGTCATTTAATCTCAAAACTGAGAAATAAAATCCATATTTTTTGTCACTTTCCAGTAGGAGTAGTTGGGGTCATTGACCATTCAAACGCTTGAAACGGCCATTGAGCACTTCATTTCTTTTCCTAGTCGCTTTTGAGGGTAGGGAACTGATTGGAGGACTAGTTTTAAAAATATTATGACCCAGTTATGCTTTGTTTATCTTCTCCTTGTCCACTAGAACCAATCTCTTGAATGGAAATAGCTTCTCTCACAAGATAACAATTAAAAGCTTCTCACACAGGATACTTGCCATCATGACTATGTCCTCATTCCACACATAACTTCTCTCTTGCATGTACCTCCACTCAAAAAAAATACACGCCCCTCTCTTGTTACCAATTCATATCACATTTTGTCATGTGGAAAGCTCAAAACAGAAGCTGTTGAAAGGGGACAGAAAAAAAAAAGCAAGTGCTGTAATTGAGTTAAAACTCACAGAGAACTCCTATACTTGAGTTTCATGAAATCTTAAACTCAATAGTTGATGATCCAACTCAATAGACATGTCAAAAAAGAGGGCCGTATTGATCCTTGGTAAATTTCAACAAAAAGGGGAAAAAACTGAAAATAATCAATTTATTAAGTACTATTACAAGCACCCCCAAATTGGATTTGGATTCCCTTTTTCACAATTACTCTATTCCAACCCTATTTTGCCAATACAATATCATTTTATGGTAAACATCGTATTAGGAACATAAATATGATTAGAATAGAGTAAGTGAAAGAGAGGATTTCTTTTCTCCCAAATTGGGAAAGTAAATTGGATGACGGGACATTTCTCCTCAAATTGTGCTGGTATGGATTTGTACTTGCTAATATTAATGTCTTTGTTTGGAGACGCTTCATCTTACATTAAAGGTTGTTTCAGTACTCAGGAGAGTTGTGGTGGAGTGATAAAGGGCTCTTCTATCCTTAGCCAAGGTTTCGAGTTTGAGTTTTGAGTATGGAGTCATCTTAAATTCTCATGAGAGAGAACTGAGCAGCCCAAAAGGGTCCCACATAGGCTTGACTCTAGATTTAGTCGGTTGTTCTTGTGATGCCGGATACTAGGGGAATTACCAAAAAATAGAAAAGTTGTTTCTATTAAAATGCTTCGGAATATCAGCAACCAAAGGAAAGCAAATGTTGATTCGTATTTGTTTATAGCTAAAATTGTCAAGCAGCAGCTAAAAACCTTGTAGATTCTGCACTCTCGAGGCTGGTCCATTAAAGTTTGCAACTTTTCTTAGGCACTTGCATTCAGAAGTGAAATTAATGTTTTGAGAGCAATTACTCCCTAGCCACCATGGAAAAAGACTAAGCTACCAATAAAAAACAGGCCAAAGAAGAAAAGAGCTAAAGAAGAATCAAAGCATGATAAAGATAAAACAGCAGGCTGAGCTTGTAAGTTCTAACAGCTACAGATCATATTCTCCTTCTTAAGCCATTCTCCTCTTCCATTGAAAGTGAAACTAATCATAATCAGTCTGTTTAAAAACAGCTGTATGATGACGATATGTACAAGAGAATTTTAAGAGAGAAAAATATTAATCTTGTGTCATATTTTAATGACGGTAAAAAGCTTCTGGCTAATGAACCGCGCGCAAGGCTCATTGGTAAAAATAATGAAAATGGTGATTCACAGAGATTTCACACATATTTGTTTTGAGGAATTGACTAGCTACGAGGCATTAAGATGCCAGTATTGTTCCATGTTTTCAACAGCATTCCCAAGATATTTTGAAAACAAAAAGCCGCAGTGTCTCATTGTAATCAGGAGACAATGGTTGGGAAAAACACGTGAATAATTTGTATCTGTTTCTTAATTAATGAACTTGTTGGGTTAGGAATTAGTATATGGTTTATAAAAGGGATGAGATACTCTGTACCCACTATTCTATACCAACTTTATTTTACACGATCTCATCCATACACCTCTCTGAGTCTCACGTTATAAAGGCGGGAGCCAAAATGGGCTGCAAACAGAATGTTGAAAAACATTTTAAAGGGCGATCCAAGAGATGCTTCTCTGTTCTACTTTTAAGAAGAACATGCAAGAATATATGCTTTGGTGTTTTAGTAGCAATTTGTAATTCGTAACGCTCTGTACCTTCATTTTGAGTGGCACCTACACGGGGACTAATGCATGGGACTCGCGTAAAGCTTAGGAAGGATTTTTGTGCTCATCATTTCTCTCCTGAAACTTCAAACACTGTAACCAAAGATTGCATTTCATGACACCAATCATTCTGTTGTACTAAATCGTCTATTCCTATATGATGGGAAGGGCAGTCATTGGCCTAAATCATGTCACTGGGTGCGCAATGTCATCATGGGACAATCAAGGTTTTGTCTTTCTAAAGTTTTACTTGGCACTTTTTCTTTCCTATGGGACAACTGTTATGATTGAAACTGTTCAATTCACTTTACTAAAATTAAATTATGTTTTAACCTAGTGCTTGTACTTCCTTATGGGACAACTGTTATGATTGAAATTGTTCAATTCACATTACTAAAATTAAATTACGTGCTCATCACCGTTTTTTAATATTTCTTTTAAATATGTTTTTTGAACCCAGAATGAGGTTTTTATTTAAAAAACATCCTTCAATTTACTCCATCTCCTAGTACTTATATCTCTTTCCCTTATGGCTCTACCTCTAATACATTGATAGTATATCAATAGGATCGTTAGGGTTTATAAATCTTTGGTCTGTCTAGAAGATAGAGATGACAACAGGCTTATTATCTACAAATCTATGGTGTGCCTAGAAGATAGAGATAACAGGTATGACCATGTAACGACCAAACCTGGCCCAAAACTTATTTACACGGCTGGCTGGTTCAGACCCGAATTATGAAGGGAATTTATTGTTAATAAAGCTATGGTACTCTGAACAAAATGAAAGATCATTAACTAGCATCAATATCTGCAGATGATAATGGCAACTCAAGGGGAAAGAAGTCTAGGGTACTTTCACTAGCTCACCTGTCATGGAACCTTGCACAAAAACGATGTCCCCGTATTAATTAATTCTTGCCAAGATAAAACAACAGTCATATGAGATGGTTGGGAGATCGATATTGTAGTAAATACGCAAGTGTCAAATACAGGTGAAGACTGACAGATGATTCCACATCAGAAACACGTCAATCTCCTTGTAGCTCCTAGTGAGGATGTTAAAAATAATACACACAGATGTGGAACTGGAAGACAAAATACATCACCAATTGAATGCATGTAGCTGCTGAGTCATTTGGGCTTTGCTAATTTAACTTCACTTATCGATAACTCTTTGATATCATTTTCCCTGATCACTTTGCCATATGGCTTATGATGGAGGATTCCATGTTTGCATCGATTAAACAGGTTCTTGATGTGGAGTTGCAGTAGGTCCTGGTGCTATTGTGAACTGCAAACCCCTGTGCTGTCCAGCCTGTACCACAAAAGCAACTTGTGCAGCTGCCAATGCTTCAGCCTCCTGTTGCATCAAATTATGGTACATATTTTAGAAGGAATACACAAATTTGACGAGAAGATTGCATAGGCAGATCAATAAATATGCAAGAATAAGAATATAATGCGTGAAAATGACATTGACCTGTCTTTGCCTTCGACGCTGCAAGATGCTGATGGCCCAAGCCATAATGTAGCAGGGCAAAAGAAAGCCAGCTGCTCTTAATAAGAAAAGCTGCAAGAGATGAAATGTGAATGTGAACATAGCGCATTATGTTCTTAATAAGAAAAGCCATGATGTAATACTCCAAACTTGTGGAAACGCGATAGAATGACCATAAATCACTTACAGAGAAGAATGTCGACACATCATCATCTGAATCAGTATCTGTTACAGTCAATGCATGCCGTAAGAGCAGAAGGGCTAGTAACTGCAACAATGTGCATTTTCGCATTAAAATCAAACCTCAGTTGCACTACCACAAAGAAAAAAAAAGAACTACGAATATACTTTTTTTTTAACCAGTAACAATTTTCAGCTATTACAAAACTTGTATAATATTCTGATGAAAATAGCTGAGATATGTAAAGGTAATAGCATTCAAATGCTAACCAATAACTGAAGGTCATTCAGTTTCTTATTTTCCATATCTACCTTCCACTGATTATATCTTCAGCATTTACTATTTAGCAACGTAAATGGATGATGTTGGTTGCTCCATCAAACAAGAAATCACACGCAGAAACCCCTCTAATCAAAAGTTGCATATGAATTGCATGCAGTATAATGTTCAATAGTTTAGGTTCCTGCACTTACTTATGAGAGGAGTTTAAAATTTAAGAGCTTACAATAAGAGCCGCTGAACGACAAAATGCAGCTCCACTGGCATTTGAAGAAGCATACTCATCATACTCATTTTCCAAAAAATGTCCTTCTGACTCCGCAATGGCCAAAATGCGAGGATCACGCAGATCCACAGGGGTTCCAGAGATTGTCCAGCCTCCACTGCGGAAGAATCATGAAGAGAACATCATATCACCAATTGTAAGTAAATCACATAAAATCCAATAAGCAAGATATATCTCAGTGGCCAAATGGACATTTCTGTTTTGTATAAACATTTAAAGTAGCCTACGATCACACACTTGTCCCTAAAGAACAGGAAATCAGTATAAAATCATAGACAAATTATGAACAGATGAAGAACTGCACCCTACCCAAGGTCAATAACAGTGTCTTCAAACTGTGGTGGACGTGGTGGGGCAGTATAACCAGGTCGATAAGGCTGTAAATCAAATGAAAGAAAGATGGGTTAAACCATGAATTTCAAGAGTGGAACTTAAAGAAGCATATGAAAAGAAAGTGAAACCAATTTCTCTGAGTTTACAGACATGCTTTTGCAAAATCATGACCACAACCATCTACCTAGTTTGTCAAATTATAAACAAAACACTCACTACTAACCTGAGGCAACACGATTTGGATAGTCATAAACAAGAATTCAATGCAAAAGGTCAACAAAGAAGCAAGCAGTAATACAATCCAACCACTCAAAATACATGAAGGCACAAATATCAAGATACATGAATAAGATAAACCCACAAAATGATCAACTAGTAATTAGATACATTAACTTTACTATTCTGGGAAATAATCCAAAAATGCATCTTGAGATTCATAATTTGGTGAACAATATTTTTCCCATTGTACCATTTAGTTATTCAAAGATGTTTTCCGGAAAATTAAAGAGAGATGATAGGTTATGCAATATCAGCTTATAACTTATGTAAAATCAGGTTTCAGAAACATCCATACATCACTTTTGCAGGAGTTTCACTTCAAAGTGAAGAAGTTTCTCAGCATGCCACAGGTTTATGTGTGTAATTCATGCAGATAAGAAAGACAAATGGCCTCCTATCAAATACAAGCATTCAGCACCATGCCTGAAAACTATAGGCCAACTTTGGTAGTTGAATATACCTGATGGCAGATCTCACATGTGGTATCTCCCTTTTCATTGCACCAATGCTGGACACATTTTCTATGAGCATACTGCAAAAAGTATATCACAACCATTAAACAACAACAACCAAAATTCACGCAGACGAAGATAGCAAAAAGGGAAGGACCACTGGGCAATGAACGGAAATGATAACAGAGGACTTATGTCTTCTTCAAGAAAATAACTTACAAACTAGTTCCCATCTATAACCTTTCCATAAGATAAAATCTAAGAATAATTTCAAAATGCAATTCAAAAATACTTGCAGCATTCAAGGTAGCAACGTATTCTTCTGCAACCCATCATCAAAAAGCATTAACTAATCCTAGTTTTAATCTACTGCGTCAATTAAAGCAGACCTCATGACCTTGTTTGCTTTAACTAATATAGGGAACAGCCACATCCCTCCACTGCTAGAAAGGAGCCAACGAAGATCCAAAAACACACCTAAAGAAGCATTTAGCTTAACTAAAATCTAAAATTTGAAAATATAAACTATGAAAGTCAAAACCTTGAGACTACCACTGCAACCACAAGGAATCTCCAAGTTGCTAACCGAGTCCTCCTCCTGACAAATGCGACACTCCGTCCCCGAAATCAAAGGCGCCTCTTCCGCCTCCGAAAAATCTTTCCTTTCCTCATTTTCCCTAGAGCAAGACGCTCCGGCAGCCCCTTCTGTCTCCGTCCGCACCGAACCCAACGATGACGATTCCGGCGTCACCAGCCGGTCAACGTGCAAAACCAAGCGATCACTCATGCTCTTGTCCAACTATTAACTTCCCTAGGAACCCAAGAACACCAGGAGATTTCCCTTTCAGGAGAAGAAACAGATGAATAAATCGCAGTAATGACCAAAAAGTAACAAATTATGCTAGAAACTTGAGCTATTGATTGAAACTGCCCATAAATGTAAAACGAAAGATGAACCAAGACAAAGAAAAGAAGGAGTCATCCAACCTTGGGACTTGAAATGGTTGTGGCTTTTGCTGTTGGTTACCGATTGCAGCGAGGAAACAGGAAAACGAGTAGGAAACTCCGCTCTATCTTATTTGTTCTTTTTAAATTTTTATGTATAGAATAGAATTAATAGGAGGAATTAGGATTTCTGGGATTTTATTTAACAGGGAGTTTAAGTTTAACGCGGTTTGGATCGATATGCCGCGTGTCAGTGGGACCTATTGGGAATGATTTTGGGTTGGCTTGGCTATCATCCAAAATGCCTAAGGCATTCCCTTTACCGTATGAATTAATTGTTACTTTATCTGTCCATAACATAAACATTACTTTTATGAAATTGTTGAATTATGGAAATTATGCAAGTGTGGGATAGTATTAAGTGTACCCTACTAATTTCTTGTTAAACTCATTTTTGTTTCCAATTACCCCATTCCTTTCCTTTGCTTACATATAATAAACTAACTCATTCAGAGCTTTGACCGGGTATTCCAGTCATTTTAACTTTTTAGCAGTCACGAGGGTCGGTTCCGGCAAATCAATGAATTGTACAAGTCCAAATCATGTCATTCAATTTTTTAAAAAAGAAAAAGGATGAAGACCTTTTTCACCATGGAAGATCAAGCCACAAGTTTACCAACTTTTGAATTTAATTATCTCTTAAGATAGCGGATAAGAAAATTCAATAATTAATGAAATTAACTATAAAAAGTACGAAAATGAATATAATAATTTATAAATTACATACTTTAATAAATTCAAATTAAATATTAGTTGAGACTTAATAATGCTTTTTCTTGAAAATTTATAAAACTTTTAGATTTCAAAATTTTAAAGGCTTTTGAAAAGTCGTGCTGCGCTATCTAATCCTTCCTTTCAAAAGTAAAAGCGGTAGTCTTACACATACTAAAAGTCTCATTTTTTGTTTTATTTAAAGAGGATAAATTATCTTATGAAATTAGGAAAAGAAGGTATTGACCATAATTTAATTAAATTTTGTAGGCTCAATTTAGTTCTATAGAATAAAATTTGATAAACAAAAAATAGTTCTTGCATTTTAAAAAAAAGTAATTTTAAGCCTACACTCTCTACTTTAGGGACATGCCTTGATTTACATTGTAATGTGCTTTGAAAGAATGTGAAAAATAGTTGAAAAGTGGAGATTGAAAGCTACAGATTATATGGATGATATGAATGTAAAATTATTTATGTTCAAAGTTTGTGAAGCAACCTTTCTTGATTAGATTTGTATTGATTTTGACTTCATTTTCCTTTCACTTCCATATGAATTGATTAGACATTAATCACTTTTAGCGTAAAATTAATTATGTTCAAAATTAGTTATGCTGTTTGATTTCATAATCATAAAGTAAGTAAGAGAAATATATCACTCCCCTGAGCCAAAAAAGATAAAAATCTCTTTTGAATAACAACATAACTGATATCTTTTAATCAAAATAATATGGTTGTTTAAAGTTTAACTACATATTTTAGGTCTGAATAGTCGTCACCGGACAAATTAGTCTATAAGAAAATGTTAGAGATGTCTCAAATACTAAGATTCCAATGTTAAAGTTAGATTCATGTTGAGAGAAATTTAAAGTAAGATGAAAAAAGCTACACTTTAACTTGGGAGAACATCTAAGACCAATAAATTAGGCCTTATTTGAAGTTGGCGAGCAAAGTTTGAGTTAATTGTACTTTAGGTTAAATTTTGGTTTAGAGGCTGACGTGGTCTGATCTGAGTTGACTCGATAAAATAACGTTATTTTGGTTTAAGCTAAGTCTAACAAAATTTCAAACTAAGCTCAAGTCACATTTTTAAAGGATCGAGTAGGGCCAACCATTAATGGCCTACTGTTATCCTTATAAACGTCTCCTTTTATTCTAAAGGTGTAAGGTATATAAGTTTGGAGATTTTCACATGTATTTAAATCATAACACAAGAGGGGGTTGAATGTTCATAAGATAGAGCATGAATGAGACACAACATGTTACTTAGGTATATATGCATTTGAATTCAAAGTAAGGGAGAGAAAAAAGAAAAAGGGCTCAATAGGGTTCACAGGAAATGTACTTGATATAAGAAGTACACCAATTTCTCCTGCAAGCTTAGAGTGAGCTTCATCGATATAAAAAATTAGGCATGAGGAAATCTTATCTTTGGTTATGAAGATCATTTTACTTGCCAAGCTATCACGCATGTGGTTGCATGAGAAACTTGGGTCTTCCGAAAAGTTTTTACTGAGACGCTTTGGAAGATGAAAGATCTCACAATCATGGCTTATGATCTTATTTTGATTTCAACCATTGGTTACCATTATATAAACCTTTTGGTATTCGTCTTAAGAATCTCATTTCCCATTCGCATATTTAGTTTGAGAGAGACATGGAACGGGCATTTCTCTTAGAAGTTCTTTCGCTTCTTGTAAGAGTCAAGAATGTAACTTTCTTCAACCCTACAACTTGCATTGGAAAGCCTTATAATATGCAACTTACAGTTAGAAAGAGGTACATTCCTAGTCCCCGTGTCTTATAGTAGTAATAGTAGTGATTCGAGCAACTTCCTTTAGCTTATTTCATCCTCTCAGGCCACATCTGGTGAGTTTTTTTATAGAAGTAGGTAGGTTTCACGGGGACTTTTTGGATGCAACGGAATAAGAATAAACTTTAAGCAATAACTCCTTCAGTTTTCATATGCATCACGTTCACTCGTATTTTGGTAATTTCCTCATACTTAACGCACACAAGTGTATATACAACTCAATTAAAAAATAGACAAGAAAGAAATATTGCAAATCTGAACCTTATTACTATTAACAAATAAAATATAAAAGGAAACTTGATGAGATGCTTCCTTTTTAGTAGTCTCGATGAAAAGCAACTACTTGGATGTATATTAGTCCAAATGAACCAAACATGATGCTTTGGTATAGACTTATAAGAACTTATGGATCAAGTAAATTAAAAGTCACTACTTCTGCTATATCTACTAACTCATAGTTACAACTTTTTAGCTACTAATCTCACTAAAATGATGGAGAGCATGGTCTTAAATAAATCTTACTAATTTATCATATCATTGACCTACTTTTTCACTATTTTAGGAAGTGCCCCTATTTTCTTCATTATGTTAGCTAGTGCTCCTATTTCTTTTGCCCATTTTTTCTATCTTCTTGTTATATGTCACTATATCATTGCCTCCTAAACTAATAAGTTCTATGATGAGCCTTCAATTAGTTATCTGAGCTAATTTGGTGTATGGTCCATCCAAACAAACTCAAATTGTAGTCAGATTTCTTTATGATTAAACTCATACCCTCCTCCAGGTTATGCCCCACCTTACCCGCCACCGGGATATCCTCCATCGGCACCACCTCCTTACCTGCCGCCAACGCCGGGTTACCCTCCTTTTCCACCTCCACCACCACCTTCAGGACCGCCACCGCCATATGAAGGGTATCAAGGGTATTTCACTGAGGGGTTTCCTCTGCCGCCCCCACCACCCCCCCAATATCATCATCAGTAGTACCAGCATCACCATCATCATGGCGATTCCGACGGTTGTAACTCCGTCTTACGAGGGTGAAAAAGGACTACATTGAAAAGTTATAGTTTACAAAAGGATTGAAAGAACAAATATTGAAGTAGACTGAAGTAAAAGAACAAAAATTGATGTTCACCACATCGCCGATCTCGTCAAACGAAACGAGGCCGAGAAGAAAAAACGCAGCATTCAGGTTCTCCTTCCTTCTCTCTTAACTTTCTTTCTAAACAATTTTCCCACCCGACTCCGTTTCGTAGATCTTAGAATCCCAAGATCTTCGTGCAATGAATCCACCTAATTCCCATTATCTATGCGTGAACTGGAATATGTTTGCATCGACTTTTCGTCTGGGTGTTTTCCTTTTTTCTAGGTTTTCATGAATTTCTAGTTTTGTACAAGACAAGGGGTTCCAGATCTAAAACGCAGGCCATCAATACCTCCACTTTGGTTGTCGATAAGGATTGGGTCGCCGAGCCTTCCCGTCAGATCTGTACCATCTCCAAAGTTGGTATCTTTACGGTGATTGCTGCTTCAGAATCGGCTGTGGAGATCAAAGTTCAAGGCTTTTGTCTCTGTTGGGACCAAAGTTCAAAGCTTCAATCTTTTCTGGTTTTGTTAATATTGTTGGTATGGTTTGTTATTCGTTGCAACCCATTTGTTCTCAGATATGGCTTCGAAGAGGATCTTGAAGGAGCTCAAATATCTCCAGAAGGATCCTCCCACCTCTTGCAGTGCCGACTAAGA